>PVIH01015786.1:0-48186 GCA_004025045.1 Sigmodon hispidus
CTGGAGTTACCATATTGCCTTTTGTATTATTATGTAATTTCTTGTACTGACGTTTGCCCATGGGTTCAGTGATTCACGATTAGATGGGTCCTGATCAGTTGTGGCACTTTGGTTTGTGTGTCTCCTGTCACCTCTCTGGTCAGGGTTCGAAACCGCCCCTCAGAGACCCCTGCAGTTGGTTTGCTCAGTTCACTCAGATAGGGGTCGCAGTAGGGCTCCTAGTAGATTCCCTGAGCAGCAGGAGCTGCGGGTGTGGCCAGGTGCAGAGTTCAGCTGCCCCTGCTCCAGAGTGTGCTGGGACGCCGCAGAGAGCACAGGTCCCGGTGGCGGAACCGCATGATTTACTTTTCTAAGCTTTGAAAAATCTATCAAAATTTTTCCACAGAGAGCTTCATTTCACTGAAGCAGTTTTATCACTTAAATAAACCACAATCTTTAATTTGTTTCTCATTTTTTCTGCATGAGTGCTGCTCAAAGCATTACATCATTAAATCTTAAGAGACTATATTTAGTATAGTAGGGAATATATATTAATCAAGAAATTGCCAGTTTGAAGAAGAATTTTAATTACTATGAATTCAGATTCTAAGCATTTTAAGAGTAATTATCTAAATAATCTGTTCATATCAATGTCCAACAAATCAAAAACATTCCATAGAAGTTAATGACTATCACAAAATGAAAGAAAATGAACAAAATAGAAATTTTTATGTGAAAATTATATTTCATTATAATAAATATCTCTTTACCAAGGTCTGCCCTTTTTAAATGCCAGTGTATAAGTCTCAGTGTTTTATTATCAACATTCTTTTAACAACACAGCAAACACATTAGCAGAGAACATTTTTATACCTTTATAAGTGTAATGAGTCTCCAGAGACCCCAAAGTCTAAGAGGTAAATAAACAGAATGTGTGGACTCAAATTTCCCAGAGAGAAACTCTAGTGACAGTTTTACTAAAAATTATTGTAGGTTTTTCATGGTAAATTATTTGGAGACTTTAACCCATCACAAAAAGTCAATTTCTCTTTTTTCTCAGCTATTTAAACAAACATATAATCAATACCAAGTAATATAAACACTTAGCCAATGTGAGGCGAAAGCCGGGACAAAGGACTTCTGCAGGGCTCCAAAATACCTTTAATCCATGTGAAAATATAGAACCTTGATAAAGTCTTCTTTATAGAGCCCCAAATAAAAGCTTCTGTAGTTTGCCTTGAGGATATTCAAAAATTAAAAGCCCTAGAAGTTCATTTTCTGCTGTTTCAAGCATAGATTCTCTTTGTTCTGGATTATTGAGTATGGCTTTAGAATAATATTGTACATGTGTAAGGCATGAAGGTAATTACATGATACTCATATATTAAAAATTAGTTAGCAATCACACTCATGAGCACATCCTTCCCTTCATGTCATTTATCATTTGGGGTTAAGGTGAATGCCTCAGTCTACTCTCTTAATAAATTTCAAATACACAGTCCAGGTTCATGGACTGTAGCTCTATCTCCCTTGTAACATTTACCATAATCAGAAGCATACATTCTTTAATATCAGTCTTTATCAGCACCTAGCTCCTGGTAACTACAATTCTACTGTTTTTTCATGTCTTTTATTATTTCTCATACAAGTGAGATCTCCTGTCTTTTTGTGTTTATTTCACTTAACACAATGTCCTTTAGTTTCATTCATGTTGTCACAAATTACTGTTAGCTACAAAGAGTTAATTATATCCAGTAATTATTTTATTATATTAAGGTTGTATCCTAGATATGTTTTTAATAAGAATGAAACTTAAGTCTTTTGTCTATTTTTATGTTTTGTTTGGGGTGTTGTTTGTTTGCTTGCTTTTATTTTTTGAGTTGGAGTTTCAAAAGCGTTCTGAAACTTGCTCTGTGGACCAGATTAGCCTTGAGCTCGGGGATCTGCCTGTCTCTGACTCTAGGGTGCTGAGAATAAAGGCATGACTGCCACCACTACCACCACCTGACTTAAAACTCTTAACAAGCTCATCTAATGAAAATTTTAAGAGTTATATACATATATCACATTTTTGAATAAATTTGTCTATTGACAGATCTTGATAGTTATAAATAACAAATACTACAGTGAATCAAATCCCTTCCCAATTCTCTTCAGAATACTCATTTTGAGGCTAAATATCAAAACACAATTTCTTCTTCACACAGTAGTCACATTTGGATTTTCTGAAAAATATCTTTATATTCTTTCACCATGAAGTGTGGCCTCTACATACCAGGTACAAGGAGAAAAACTGTATATTTTCACTAGCTGGTAAATAGTACATATTATTTTAAGAGAGTGGCATTAGTGCTGAATATCATTGCTCCCAAGTAAATTAGTGGCATGGAAACACTATGCATGTAATAATGCTAAAACAATGTAATTATAACAATTACCCACACTTCCAATAATGTAATATAACACCAAATACTCAGTTATTTTTATGAGTCTGACAATACAGCCAAAAACATGAATATTTGGAAGTATTTCTGTTCTGTGAAGTTAAATCATACAGCCCCAAAAAGTACTCATTTACATCCTTATGGGATTAAGTTGCAAGGTCTCTGAACATTAGGAACTATATGCCTCATTTTTTATTTCTTCAATACATACAGTTCAGATTCTAAAAACTAATCAATACTTTATGTAAAATAGTGCAATGAGAGAAATTTAGACTGGTGATCAGAAAAAGTATCTCAAGGATTTAAATACCAATTTTCTAATGAAAAATTGCGTTTTCAAGAGTAGGTAAGTCAATAAGTCTTAATAAAGCTCTCAAATTCTAAAAACAAAAATATATTTTATAGTTCTTTCTTGTGAAGCTATTATATTTTGTATGTGATCCCCATGCAATTTTCATCAACATTTCTGAGGCCTTTCATTTGGACAACTGCCTCTAAAGACGCAGAATTTAAAGCCTAGTTACCCGCTGAGGTCAGGATTGAGAAATAGTGGATTCATTGCAGGCAAGATAAGACTATGCTTCGTGGTGACAGAGAGTGAAGTAAGGAGTTACTCATTCTCCATGTTGTCATCATCTTGTCTTCTAACTGAATCAGAAAGCCCAATAGCTAACCAATTATGAATGTAAACTGGCAAGACTATTAATTGAAATAAACTTTTCTTTCTTCTTGGCTTAACTAAAACACTATACATAATTTGGTAAATAGTTCTTAAACAATTTGAACGTTCGTTCCAAATGGTTTTTTCCAAGGAACTGATGTACTCATCAGGAAATCATCTTGCATTTAAGAAGGGCATGATACTCCTATAGCTGGCACTCATTAAAAGTCCCTACCCATATTTGCATTTAATAATAAACAGTTATAAAAATTTGTCTCTTCAACCACAGTGCAGCGTCTTCCATGGCAGGGACTCTGGGCTTGAAATGTAAACATGATTTTTTCATCTTCAAGAATATCTAATTACAAAGAACAATGATCTTGTGGATTGATAATGTCAAATAGTTTTAGAGGAAAATGTTATAAGAATGAATATAACTCTTATAAAATTTCTCAGTGATCATGAATATTTTAAAAATTCTGATGTAAGATAAAATCATTGCAGTGATTTTTTTTTAAAAAACTGGTTTTAATGTAGAAAACTAAGATTTTTAAAAATTGTGACATTTTTCTTTCTGTGTTGATAAAATTTAGCAGTTTTACTTTGTAAGTATTTTATTTGACTTATTTGTAATTTTTAATATTTTAATATTGTAATTTTATGAAAAATGGCATAATTTGCTTACCATTGATGCTTTATTCTTTAAGTTTTATAATGTTTTCTGTTCCACAATACCTAGGAATTAAGTTTGAAATGTGCTTTAGAAGGCTCATGTTCAGATCAAGGAAAGTATGAGAAAATTCTCCTTCGAAAGTTTATTTGGCCTTCTATGCCTTTGTAAAGTTATTGGAGCCACTATTTCCTTAGCAGTATTTTATTATTATTATTATTCCATATACTTCATCTAAAACAAGCTGATACTTTTTGATTGTATGGAACATTTTAGGAACATAGTAGAGAATCTGAGACAATAATTAAAACCATGCTTATTCCTCCAATATTGTTAAAGGTCCAGGGGAAACCATGTGACATGGAACCTGTGGGCAAACTGCAGCTGTCTCTAGGCATTTTCTTATTTTCTACACTGATGATAGGCCATTGTACAGATTGAAAGGGGTATACACTGAGACAAAGACCTTTGTTACTGCATATATGCACAGATAATAACAAGAAGAACTAAAAATTCAGACAAGATCAGAATCGGATCAGATCAATGTCAGTAGTCAGGGAGAGCTCTCTAGTCTCGAGGAATACAGGCACAGTAAATACTTTATGGAGCATGGTACTCCTCTCTATTCACCAAAAGGAAGTGGTTGAGGATGCAGTTTACCACAGTGTTTCCTGATACAGGCACATTTTTGAAAATCTAAAATGGTAGGAAGAATTGGCCTTTCTTAGACAACTGTATTGTTTTATTTCTAAATGACCATAAGCTTTGAAACTCTAAGCCTCCATATTGCTTGGAGGCTTAGAGCTAAAATGAAAGCTAATCTCTAGAAAAAGTTAAATAGTGTGACATATTGTGAATTAATTCCATGCACATTTTCACCCTCCTTGAATGCCTTTTCCCAATGATTTCCATCACAGTTTTCCCTGATGCATTCCAGCTATCTATAGTCACTTGTTTCAGACCAATGGTTTACAACCACCAGAGACACATTTGATTTCTTGACCCATTGCAATGAAGGACATTACACACCAGCAAGAATCTGGAATCCTCAAACAAAAAAAAATAGAGTTTTATGAGCCTGAGAGGAAGAGAGCAGTGTCAGAATCAGTCAAATTTTAATAAAAACGTACAAGAGCCAGGTATAAAAAGGTATGGCCTGAAAACAGATCCCATATCTTGTTTTCTTGGAGACTATAAAGTTAATAGAAAGTAAGCACAATGTATCCAGAAACCCTGTGTTTGAAGTTTTAGCACTGTCTGTCTGTCCTCAGTATCAATGGCACTTAAGATCTTTAGACATCACTGAGGCCTGTAATTCTTGCCAAACAAATGTAGTTTTGTAATGCCAAACACTACATTTTTCTAGTAGCATAAAACGTTTTAGAACAAAGCACCTCACTGGGTAGAGAATGTTTCACAAGAGAATGGATGTTTATGTTGCCTCTTACTTTCAGTATATCCTTAGGAGAAAAATCATTTCCTGTTAAATTATCTCTTATCTTTGTGTTTGTTACTCAAGCCTAACCAAGAGCTGGGGAGATTTTTATTGGCTTAACTTTTGTTTTCTCATGTGCTTAGAAAAAATTATGTATAGAAAAAAATTATGAAATATCAAAGCTCAAACTACAAAAGTTAAAATTACACAGCAAAACTCAGCATCTCTATGTGCATGGAGAAAGTAAGAATGATTTAGTCAACATATTTCACCTGGCCCAACCCATACTTTCTCATTTGCTTTCCTCTCTCTGTGTTTGTATTTTACTGGGCCCTGATGACCCAATATGACAAATATGGAAACTTGTTCCAATTGAATATTAAGTTTTTATCAGTGAAAATAGTGACAGCCAATTCATAAGATTGAGGTCAGTTCTGAAATCCTGGCCTCCAGTTCATAGGTCCAATATTGATTTACTGTGTAATTCATAGCACTATGCCCAAGAAATTAACATACTAAAAGATAAACTATCCAAAGTTTCTCTTTGAACAGCTGTTAAATGAACTCCATATCTCTATCCAATACAACCCTAAATACACATTCACCTGTCAGGCAGGAAACACAGGGACAGGAGAGGCATTTTGGCTTTTGTCTATGCAGAAAAATATTGAAAAAAAATCTTTACAACCTTGTTAGTTGGACATAATATAATTAAAATGACATTCCTTCTGGAAAGTCTTAGAGAAGAATAATCACCATGGTCCTGAATTCGTGTAGGTTATTTACAGACAGCAACATGATGCTTTTCTGACTCTGATAAAACAGAAGCTTCCTAAAAACAGAAGCTTATCTGAGTCCTGAGCCCTATGGTCATGATGTGACCATGCTTTATTGCAATGGTTGGAGCAATAATAGGTACTAGGTAGAGTGTTGTATTTTAAGCCTTTTAGTATGAAAATATTACTATTACTAAATAATAATAATGATGATGATTGTAATTATAAGATATAAAGTATATTTCCTTTACATAGTTTAGGCCAAGGAATCCAGCATTCCTGCAAACCTCTTTTTCTTCGCTAATTCTTTAGCTCAACATGTATGTGTACAAGGAGCTTTAATGATCCAGATCACATAGGAGTCAGTGCAGCACAGCACTGGGATTTAGAGATGGTATACTTGGGTTCAAAATTAGCTTGCATCATTCTTATACCACTAGCCTTATGTATAAATCAAAGTATCTCTAATTGGACAGATTTAACACTGGAATTCTGTTAGTCACATACAGATAGTGATAATGTTCTTGTAATAATGTAAATGGGGATAAATTTGTCAAATTCAGTGTATAGCCAGTTACATAGTGTGCACTCTACAGTTTCTTACTTTCAAAAAACAAGAAAATAAAATTTTCCACTGTTAGTCTTTCTAATACAATGGTCTAAAGAGTTAAATATATCTAATGTCTTATTGAAATAAAATTGTTATTACAGTTAAATAAAATGGAGTTTGTCACTATTGGACTAATGTATTTATGATATGATTTTTATGTCATAATGATTAATAACACATCCAAGCTGGAAACACATACAAATTCTAAATATCAAAGTCAATTTTTTGAATGATCTATTTTCAGGGAGATGGTGGTACTTATGGAAGGTATGTGAGTTACAAGGTATACTTAGGGGATGGGTGAGAACCACTGCTATTGTGGTTAAGTTCAGTACCAATCATAAATAATCTCACCACTGAAGTTACAGAGAATGCCCCTTTAAGGATGTAAGAATGGCCTTCAAAGAAGGGCATCTATGTAAACTTAGAAATAAAAATAAAGAACATTTTACAAGGGAAAGAACTGACACAGTTCAGATTCAATTCAATAAATATATTTCTTTTTAATATTATTATTATTATTATTTATTATGAATAAACTCCCATTTTCTATCTGTGTATATCCTTATTCAAGGTCCCTTTACCCTCCCACCCTCTCCAATTACTCTCTCTTCTCAACATCTCCCCATTTCCTCCCCAGCAAGGGCAGGAGGTCTGAAGGACCCAATATTGCTCAGTTCAACATCCACTCCTAGCAGAGCCAGTTTCCTCACCCCAACATTAAGTCAGGTGTTCCTCTAGAGGGAGTGGGAACCAAGATGCCAGTCCAAGGTGTTTCAGATCCCAAGCTGCTCAGTGGTTGTGGTTTGCAGCTTGGACATGTTTTGCTCTTTGGTTTTTTGTTCAGAGTCCACTAATGAGTGAGTATAGCCCTTGTTCATTTTTCTAGGTTTGTGATACCTCGCTCAGGAGGATATTCTCCAAATCCATCCACTTGCCTGAATATATTAGGATATCATTTTTTTCTTACTGCTGAGTAGTACTCCATTGTTTAGATGTACCACAGTTTGTTAATCCATTCTTCAGTTGAGGGGCATCTAGGTTGTTTCCAGATTCTTGCTATTATGAATAATGCTGCTGTGAACATAGTTGAGCTAATGCCTTTGAAGTGCAAATGTATGTCTTTAGGGTATACATCCAGAAGTGGTATTGCTGGATCCTTGGTAAGATTGATTCCCAATTTTCTGAGAAACCACCATTCTGCATTCCAGAGTGGCTTACACTCCCACCAACAATGTAGGAGTGTTCTCCTTGCTCCTCAACCTCTTCAGCATAGGCTGTCATCTGTGTCTTTTATCTTAGGCTTTCTGACAGGTATAAGGTAGTATCTCAAAGTTGTTTTGATTTGCATTTCTCTGATGGCTAAAGAAGTTGGGCACTTTTTCAAGTACCTTTCAGCCATTTGTAATTCTTCTGCTCAGAATTCTCTTTTTTGTTCTGAATCCCATTTTTTGATTGGGTAATTCAAGGTTTTGGGCACTAGTGTTCCTTATATATTTTAGAGAGCAAATATTCTTCTAATATTTTTATAAGCCTTAAAAGGCATTACCATTTCTAAATTTGTGAGATATTATAAATTTTAATAAATCCAGATAAAAAATGCAGATAGATTGTTTTTGCTAAAACAAAATTTTAAAATATTTGCATGGAGTTCTTATATGTCATCGTATCCTTGAAATAGAGAAAGTTTTTCTAATGATGATTTAAAATTCACATAAAAATTGAAGTATTATTGTTCTTGGAAAGGAAAGACAACTGATCATAATGCAGATAAATAGTTCATGTCCACAAAGTTTTATACCTCTTAAAAATAATGACCAATTCCTTATTCAGCCACACATCTATGAGCACCTGATCTTTGACAAAGAAGCCAAAAATATTCAATGAAAGAAAGATAGTATCTTCAACAAATGGTGTTGGCATACCTGAATGGTAGTGTATAGAAAAATGCAAACAGACCAAACCTATCACCTTGCACAAAACCCAACTTCCTAATGTAAAAAAAAAAAAAAAAAATGTTCAGAGAAAAGAAAAATCACTTTAAACAATAGTACAATGCTTATCAAGCAGTGTAATATAAAATGTTCTGTGTAAATAAAAATGCTTTAAGACAGCAAATTCATGAAAGGAGACTGACAAAAAACAAAAGGTATTCAATACTTAATGGTTAGTGTAGATGTGTTCGATTCAAGAGGGCAATTTTCCAGTGCTGTTAACTGTACATAGCCTTCACTCAGCAATTACATTTTGGAGAATTTATTGTACGAATGGCCTTTCATAGTGCAAAGTGATCTATATGTAGTTACTGCTGCTGTTCAGATGAAGAGATAACAAAGTTTTGGAAATAACTATAAGCATCATTAGTGAGGCACTGCTGAAGTAACAGCAGTGGACAGAACTCAAGGGTAGAGAACTTGCCTTATTATGCACTATCCTGGTGTGATCCTCAGCATCATGAAAGATATTAATAGTGATAATAATAGTAATAACAATATATCATTAAAACAGGCTGTTATACTTCTGTAAATTTACAAGATAAAGGAGATCTATATAATAGTATGATGCATTTTCTAAGATTTATTAAATAAAAAATGAAATATAAAGAACAGTATGTGTAATATACTATCTGTGTGACATAAAATTGTGTTCTAATATTTGCATAAAGAAACTATGGAGTAAATTATGTACAGCCAATAAAAGTGTTAAACTTGTACTGAGTCATACAAATTAAGTAAATGAAGAAATATTTAGATAACAGACTTTACACTATAGAACATTGAAATATTTCACTGCTGATTAACATGAATTCATCACCTATTAACAAAATAAAACACACTAAATACATACAAAAGTACATCATCTTTGAAAACAAATAAACATTTTGATTACTTGTGTTTGTCATTTTGCTGAGTATGCTAGATTATACTTATTTATAATTTCTACTTTATTCATCATTTAAATGTTAATAAAAAGTTTATAGGCTAAGTTCCGCCAGCAGCGTATAGGTCAAATCATTGAGCATTAAATGTAGTTTTTTTCAACTAAAATTTTAATGACTGATTCTTATAGAAAGTGATTGTATGTCAAGTACCCCTCTAAGCATTTAATATACACTAGTTTGATATTTAAACAGCACTGTGAGTGAACTACAAAATTCTTTTCCAGTTTATATGGAGAAAAACACTACATTATGTGGCCTTTAGCCAAAAGTATTATAACATCTGATTTAGGCCTCAAATTTAGGACTCCTCTCCACTCCGTATTCTTAAATATGTTGCCAGGATCATAGTACTTCCACAAATAAGTCTCATTATTTTCTCCCATAGTATAGTGTTGGTGCTGGAATGTTAATACTGAAAAACTACCTTTGACATACAATATTTTAAAAAGTGTAAAACCAAAACCTGAATTAAGATGAACCCCTGGGACTAAGAAATACTAAATTGTACTCAGGCAGCTTGGGAAAAAAAAAAAACTTATATTTAAATTAACTGTCACAGTGACTCCTTCTTGATGAAATGTACCCGGAGCTTATAAGGAACTGAACTAGGGCATAAAAGGCCTGGGTTATCTTTCTTTTCTTTTCCTTTCCTTTACTTTCCCTTCTCTCTCTCTCTCTCTCTCTCTCTCTCTCTCTCTCTCTCTCTCTCTCTCTCTCTTATTCTTTACTTCTCTGATACTTGCATACACTACTCCAAATCTTCTCAATCCACTACCACATTTGAATTGTTTTAGTTTTTATATAATTCCTTCAAGATCAATTTGAGCTTCTCAAATATTCTTAGGTAGGCTGTATCTTAGTGGGAAATGATAAACTCACCAGCAGCTAAACTCATAGAAAAAACAGGGTTTCCCTCTCTCAGTCAACAGATTCATGTCTGGGGTAAAATTTCGTGTGCAGGTCTCCTCTCTATGCAGGGGTTTGGTCTGGCTTGGGTTTGTGCAGGTTTTGTGCTTGGGATAACAATGATCAACAGTACATACGCATATCTGTTCTACTTTGTCCAGAAGACACTGTTTTCAGTCATCCACTGCGTCTGATTAGGACAATCTTTTTGCCTTTCTTTTACATTGATCCTTGAGCATTGTATGTGGAGAATTTGAGGTTTATGTGTACTATTAAAGCTGATAATTCTATAGCTGTTTTGGTCACTTGAAGGTCTCTTATTTATTCACTGTCTACTGCACATAAAAGTTTCTCAGCGATAGTGCTGAGAGGTATTTTTGATCTTTGTGTATAATGATGGTCATTAGGATTTTTTTAATACTATGTCCATTTATCAGGATAATAGAAATAGGCCTCTATTACCTGTCTAGCAAAGGTTACTGCTTCAGTAATGGTGCCAACTTTGAATTTACCTTGTGGAGTGTTAGTTAAATAATAAAATGATTGGTTCCTTATGATGTTCATGTGCGAGTAGGCATCTCATCTGTAAGAGTAAGCTTTGAAATTTCAGATATGTGTCTTCCATACAGGCCATACCAAAAGAATTCAAATAATTACTTTAGGGGACATGTGGAGAGACACTCAATAGATGTGAGAAATAGACAGGAGAAGTCAAATAGGCAAGATCTCTGTTGGGCAGCAGACAGTAGTGTAGAGGAGGAAATATGAGTATTGTGTACAGAAAAATAATACTAAATAAAGTCTTTCAAAAAAATATGGAAACCAACTACCAGAAACTTCTCTCTCATCTCTCTCTCTCTCTCTCTCTCTCTCTCTCTCTCTCTCTCTTTCTCTCTCTCTGTCTGTGTGTGTGTGACACACAAACACATAAAAAGAGTTAAAAATGGAGATGGATATACTCTATAATAGGACAACAACATTCCTACTAGAGATCAGAGGCCAATAGAAGCTCAATGACAAAATGGGTTACATTTTTTGGAGTTGACCTCACAGAATTTTTGCTAGAGACACCAGAATTTGACAGTAAAACCTTACTGGTAAAGACATCTCATACTTGAGTCATAGAACATGATGAAATTGATCTTGTAGAGATCTGGAGGTTCCACCACTTTTGGCTAGTTTTCAAGGTTCCTGAAGGTATTACAGGTACTACCTGAGGAGGAAAGTGCCCATTAGTCTTAACCAATTGTTAACTCTGAAAACTACACTAATGCTGGCCTGCATTCTCAGAGCACATTTGTCACTGTGGCATTTTGGTGTTTTCCTTTATCCCTGCTTCCTAAAGGAAATGATCTCCTGAGTCTGAGACTATCACGTTCCATTCTTCACATTTCTGAAAGAGCAGCTCTTAGGCCCAAATGCTGACACCACAGACCCTTTACCAACACATTTTTCTCAGATGTCCCCAAAAGGTCTTACAAAGTCTGTGACACCTATGGAAAAGCATGCCCCTGAAGCCTCTAGGCCACAGAGCCACCTGGTTCTTTAAACTACTTAAGAGTGCATTTTCACTCTATTCTCCTGAAACTAGTTTCTAAAATGATGAAACTGGGTGAAAGGCCAAGCTGAGCTAGCCAGTGCAAAGAATTTAGTTGTAAGTTTGGAGTCTATATCCAGGTGGAAGATAAAGTTGTGAATTAGTTCACTTGAGTTCTACAGTCTACACTGTGCCAAATAACCTTACTGCAGAAAGGGGTGGGCCAATGCATTGCTCAGACTGAGAGCACTAAAGGTCATACATTCTTCAGCCTGCTATTTATAATGTAAAAACACACATATATTTTAAATTGCAAACAGCTAAAGAAACATCAATATTTTAGATGTTTGCAATTACTTATCCTTAAATGTATACTAACTAGCCATAGAACCCAAGCTTAAATTTAATTTTAGAGTCTTTAATTAAATTCCCAGATCTAAAGACTTAAATGTTTGTTTTATCCAGCTGCCAAGTTACAACTGACACATATAGAGACAAGAATTTAAAATGGAATAGCACAGGCAGAGGCAAAGCTTAATGCCTGCTGCTGAGCATGATGCAGGCTGCCCAATAATGCCAGCTCAGCAGATTGCTGCTTAACTGGCAAATCCTGACAGAAAGACCAATTTCCTTTAAAGGAAGCTAAATGTTTTAGAGGATCGCATTGGACTGAGTTTGTAGACGTTATCTGCAAAAATCTTTTCACTTGAATTATATGCTTTATTTGAGAACTTCTTTTTTATTTATTCCAGAAGAGCATGCTATATATGCAAAAAATCACTTCAGAATCCACCCAAAAGCACCTTTGAAAGGCAATTTTGGAAGCCTATGAATCTCTACCCAATGCTTAAAATTACAAAATTGTCAGTTGCTCCAAAAGTAATGCTTCAATATAGTAAGTTAGTGACAATATTTGATGCATCTTAAGAATCAAAGGACAGAAATTTTAAGAGAAAAAAAATTTTATCATGACAGCATTTTAAACATATAAACTTGGTTTTTATAGGCCAACACTAAAAATTATGAAAAGCCAGGATAATTTGGTTCTTTGAGGAGACAGAATATTAGCCCCACCTTTTATAAATACAAAGATATAGATGAGGGTAAGCATAACAAAACCTGTTCAATCCCCTAATCAAATTCTAATGTAAATGTTTGTGTTACCTTAGAGAGCTATTTAGAACCTATCTGAAGTATTTATTAAACTTAGATTTCCAAGCTATGCTATCTAAATTAAATAGACAAAAATATACTCAGACTATAGCATCCGAATGACAAACTACAGTTCTGAATCAAAAATCCTGACAAGTTTGTTTTGTACTCATCACATGTTCTTATTACAATGATGGTGCAAGAAGCATCCTTTTTACATATGATTATAATCAACTTTTCAGGTTTAAAATGAAATAACTCAACACATTCACATAAATAAATAAATTTGCATTAAAGTAAATCAAATGTTCTATGCTGTATTACATCGACATTGAGAGAAAAACAAAATCTCAGTATTTGTATTTGTTTAGAAAAATAAATCTGATAAATATGTGAGAGGTTATAGCACAATCAGGTTGATTTTTTAGACCATAATTTTTAGTATTTAGTATTTAGAGGCTTATTTTCTGTTTTTGCTTCTGTCTCCTATGTTAATATGATATAGGAACCCTGGACCTCAATTTTATGTTCGATGGCCAATCACAAGATTGAAGTAGTCTAGGAGGCCATGAGAGGTCCCTCAAGCCTAAAGTTGCATTACTGCCAAGGAAACTGACTTATTTATTGCTGTCTCTAAGACTTTGATCTGGTTCTGAATTCAGTAGGGAAGATAAATGCTACTTATTGATTCCTTAAAAGCTGGGTGATGAGGGATAAATCTCAATCTAGCCCTACTGTAAAGCATCTTTTCTACACATCAGGGATGAGAGACGGCATCCACTAGTATGTGAAAAGACATAAGGAAGGGGCCCCTAGAGAGAAGAGGTCCCTTTATACACAATATAGAAATCATCAACTGCCTTTTATGTCATATACTGATACCTCAAAGGGCCAGGGCAATGGTCAGTACAACATTTGGGTTAAAATCTGGGCTTTTGTGTAAATGTCACACAGAAGACTTCAGTTCCAGGTGGAAGAACTTTTTAAGCATAGACATGTCTAAAAATCACAGAGATTATTTCTCTGTATATGAGGTCTTGCCTGTTTGGGGGAAAGAATAAACAAAGCCACCAGCAGACAGAAATAATGGCATTGTATAATCATAATTTTCAAAAGTACTCCTTCCTCTTAAATCTTACTTGAGAGAGTAAATTAAACCAGATACCAGGGGCACTTCACTAGTTAAATTAATTCAGTCATTCAACATCATTAGTTCAGGAAAGGCAAAAATTTGTTCACACATACTTAAATCCTAAGAAGTGAAATATACAAGGGAATGAAATCCCATAAGAAAGCTAAGGACAACAGTGATTAAACTAACAGTGGCCTGTTTCTGTTTGAAATAGAAAAACAAACGCTAGATTTTATCAGTGAGTTGCTGGGGAAATCAGGGTTCCCATTCATAAGTTCTTAGTCTCAGTAAAAGTATTTATGAATAAAAGGGAGCTTGAGGATGATTTTATTATAATGTATGCTAGTTAGTTTTTATGTTAACTCAATACAGATTAGAGTCATTGGAAAAGAGAACTTTAATTGGGAAAATCACCCACCAAACTGGTCTGAAGAAAGGCAGGCAGCATATACTCCTTATTGATGATGGATTTGAGAGGGCCCAGATTATTGTGGACAGTGCCAGCTCTGGGCTTGTGGTCATGGGTATAATAAGAAAATCAACTGTGCAAGCCACAGGAAAGTAAGTCAATGAATAGCACTGTAAGGAAAAGTGGCCAGCCAAAGAAACCCACCCTGGCTCTGAGCCCAGAGCCAGTAAAAGAAACCCACCCTAGCCTTGAATCCAGAGCTAGTGAAAGAAACACACCCTGGATCTGAGATCTGAGCCAGTGAAATACATTTATTCCTGAACCCAAAACCAAAAAGAAATGTTCCCTTGCTCTGAAACCAGCACTAAAGAAATACACATTGGAATCAGAGCCAGTGAAAGAAATGTGTCTGGCCCTAAAATTAGAGCCCCAAAGCCGAAAAGAGCCAGTGAAAGAAACACACTTTGGCCCTGAAACTAAAAACCAAATCAGGGTAAAAAGAAAGGGAAACGATCTGACTAATCCCCATAGAGATCTTCTTTAACCAGATCAGTAGCAATGAGCCTGTATGGAAATCAGCTGAGGGACCAAAGCTGTAACACACACCACCCAGGGGTGGAGAAGTGAAATCTTAGGCAGGCCACTGTAGCAGCTTTGCCTGGGAAGCCTTTCCCTAAAACAGGGCTGTAAACTGCTACCTTCTCATACTGTGGCCTGTAGTATTCATTGGTTCCCAAATACTTTTCCATTTGAACTGCAGTACTCCTTTTGCCTGGGTTCCTGACTGCAAGTATCTCTTTTCATCTGGGCTGCACTGGGATACACAAATACCTACAAGCACTCCCCAAGTACCTCAGTATCATCTCCTGTCTCCAGGTTCGTGTCCTGAATGATATCATGCTCTGACTTCCCTCCGTGATGTTCTCTCGTTACCCATAAGGAGGAGATGAAATAAACCCTTTCCTCCCTAAGTTTTGTTGGTCATGGTGTTTATCAAACACAGCAATAGAAACCTTGATGAAAACAAAATGTCTTCAGGTAAATCTTCCTAAGATGTAGTCTTTCAGACAACAGTGTTTGAAGTTGCCAAGAATGGAGCATATCAGAATGTCAGTCTCTACCAGAGCCAGAGATACAATTTTAATTTAAGAACACTAAAATTGTTGAAGTGACATACAACTTATTTTAAAGTACAATTTTTTAAGTGATCTGTTATTTCAAAGAATAAAAAAATGTACAGGTGAATGAAGTAAAAGAATCAATATGTTACTTGGCTGAAAGATTCAGAAAAAAGGAAGCCTGAGAAAACAACACAAACATGGAAATCCTGAAATGACAAACTTAAAAAATTGAAAAAAAAATTAAAATTTCAGTAAAACAACCACAAATAGATTAAACAAGCAGAGGAATGAATATCAGAATCTGAATACAGTTAATGAAAGCCTTTGGAGACCAGCTCCAAAGTCTTTCTCTACGGGTACAAAGAAGGCTCTAATTACTGGCAGAAATTATGTACTTATCTGAAATATCAATGAATATACTCACACTGATCTTCTTAGCTCATCTTTATTGCACACAACTTCTTTCTACTGTTCTCTCTACTCTACATTGTTCTACCTTGTTCTTTCTTGCTCTAAATTCTTCTTTCTTCCACATATCGTACCATGAGTCTCCACGTTTAACAGTTTTTTAAACACAATTAGCAATTCTCGGGCCAAGGCAAGTTCACAATGCTTGAATTCTTTCTGGTTCATAAAAGGAGATAAGACCTATATCAGGCAGTGACTTTAAGGCTTTCTTTGTGGCTCAAGGCAAAAAGTGACTTATAAAAGCTTCACTGAACTCAGGGAACAGTGTCAAATGAAAGAGAGACCTTAAATCAACTGGGAAAATTTAAATAAAAAGCAATATATGTTTGATGTGAATGCTTTCTTTAATAAAAAAGATTCATAAATGTCTTATGTTTATTCAGGCTACCAGAAGCAAACTTAAAGATATGTGTCTATGCTCTTTGTATTTGCAGCTGTATTTATGGTTCAAAGTTTTATTTTAATGCTAACGGTTCTTTAACTCAAATTTTTAAGTTAGAATTTGACAAAAATAAAACTGTAAAATTCCTAATCTTATAAAGCTACTAACTTGTATAAACTGTTAAAGATAATTAATCCATTTAAGTTAATGGTCAACTACATTATAAATAATTAAGTTATTTAGTATGCTCACACTATGCATGTAATCACACTACATACAAATGTAATTAATTTACAAGGATATACTTTTCTTTATCCTCTGTATTTATTTTCAAGGTTAAGCATAAAATAAATAACTAAAAACAAAGTTTGTGTCCTTGGCTTTACAGAAGCTTCTCAGTTTCAGAAGGTCCCACTTATTGATTGTGGTTCTTAGTGTTTGTGCTACTGGTGTTATATTTAGGAAGTGCTCACCTGTGTCAATTCATTGGAGGGTATTTCCCATTCATTCTTTATCAAGTTTAGTGTGGCTGGGTTTATGATGAGATCTTTGATCCACTTGGATTTGAGTTTTGTGCAGGGTAATAGGCTTGCATCTATTTGCATTTTTCTTTACACTAACATCCAGCTATGCCAACACCATTTGTTAAAGATACTATCTTTTTCATTGAATATTTTGAGCCTCTTTGTCAAAGATTGTAGGGAGCCGGGAGCCAGGTCAAGCAGGCAAGATGGTGCTGGTTTCCGGTACCAAGGCGCGGCCGAGGCGATAAACAACGTATCTGCGCATGTCCCCCGGTAAGTTTCCACTCTGTGAGCCAAGCCCTCTGACCCTGCGTCATATGAGGCGAGAGTTCGCAACCAACCAGAAGGGGAGACGTTAGAGGCGAGGACTTGACAGTATAAAAGCCAGCTCCTGGCAAGGGGTCGGGGTCTTCTCATTTTCTAGAGCTCTAGTAAACTTGTTGCAGAAGGATCCAAACTGTGTACTGCGTTCTTCTTCGTGGGCGAAGACAGGGCGCGGGACAAAAGATCAGGTGTACATCTACACAATGCAGTACTACTCAGCAGTAAGAAAAAATGATATCCTAAAATTTTCAGGCAAATGAATGGATTTGGAGAATATCCTCCTGAGCTAGGTATCACAAACCTAGAAAGATAAGCAAGTGATGTAGTCACTCATTAGTGAACTTTAAAGAAAAATCAAAGCATTCCCAAGCTGCCAACCACAACCACTGAACAGCTTGGGATCTGAAACACCTTGGACAGGCACCTTGGAGCTCACTCTCTTCAGAGGAACATCTGACCCAGTCTTGATGTTGGGGTAAGTAAAGCAGATCTGCCTGGAATGGATGCTGAACTAAGCCACCTTCGGACCTTGGGACCTCCTGCCCTTGTTGGAGAGGAGATAAAGTGATGGGGAGAAGAGAGGGTGACTGGGAGGGGCAGGAGGGGGAAGGGAGTTTGAACAAGGGGATACATGGATAAAAAATAAGACTTTATTCACAACAAAAAATGAAAAAGCACAGTTTGTTTAAAATCAGGTTTATTTAGTAAATGATCCTCAAAACCCTCAGACATATGTTGAATATGGCATTTGAAATGTTAATGACAGATGCAAAGGCCATTTGTCTTATACTTCCTGCTCTAGTTGATTGTGAAATATATATGCCCTAGAAGCTTCTAGAGACCTGGAGGCCACTCTGGTCTCAGCCACTTCAAACTGATGGTAACTGGTGCCTTAAAACATGAGCTCCTAGAGCTTTCTCGTAAGACAACCTTCTTGAGGCCTTGAAAACAGGGCTTATACAAGGTGACTTAGACCAGCAGAGACCACCATGCCACAGCTGCAGATACTGGCAAATCGAAGCCCTTTCTGCTGGCTGGGAAAAAAAAAAGGTATTTAAGGCTTTCCCTCCCTTAATAAAATTGGACTTCCTTGTTTCAACTTACCCCTGGAAACTGTGTCCTTCTTCTCCCCACCTTCTTACTCATTCTCCTAAGGGGTACTATCAGGACCCTGTGCATAAAAGGCAACCCCAGCATCTGACCGTTAAACGTATCTCACTCCAACAGTTGATCTTTCTCAGATTACTGATGATAATGATGCCTACTAGAGCTTTATCCATTTAAAAGTACCAATACCAATTTTTTAAAAAAGTATGTTTGTTTTATCACTAAAATTTAATTATAATTTTCATACAGCATAAAAATTGAAAAATAACAATGGAATAAGAAGGGTTTTAAAAATATTTTTTCTAGGTAATGACCAAGGAATACAAACATGTTTTTCAAACTCCCTGGGAAACCAAAAAGCGTTAAGCCAGAAATTCAATCAATAGGATCTAGATTATTGTTGGTACGGCCCAAAAATTAGTTACATCAGACTGTAACAAAAAATAAGTAAATAAAACTTTCCCAACAAGTTCTTCCACCATAAAACTGTTATTCTTTGTTATCATTCATGGTTTGTTTCACTTACAGTATCAGCTGGGGATAAACTTTCAGGCTTACAGGGGAGAATCCAGTTGTCTTCTCCTTCAGGATTTTCTGATTATTTATCTGCTACTTCTAAATATCCAGAAATTGAATCTATATGCTCGGGAAGAAATCAAGTCTCTTAAGCATGAAGTCAACTCTCTAGTGAGTCTTTGACACCTTATTATATTATATAACAATTCATTTATTCACTTTTGGATGATAACATCATAGTAATAGTGAAAATGATTACTGTAAAATTTTGGATAGTAATCATATGAAGGGGGAGATTAGGCATTTGGAAACATTTCTAGGGTGACTGAGCAATCATTTTAGTTCAGTAGGAAATACAATATTACTATTTGTATAAGAATTTACTAAGCTCTGTATTTTATGTGGCTGTCCTTTTTCTATGTTTCAAAAGAGGAAGGTTTAAAACTGATCCAGATAATGATCATGGATGGAAAAGATGATAACAAAAATAAAGACTATAAACACATAAAAAAGATCCTATTATCTAGTAAGAAAGTCTTCTTGAGCTCAAACTGTCTGAATTTAAAAGATCCTAAATCTTAAATTAGCAAAGACTTAGGTTTAAAAACTTTAATGACTACTGTTAGTTAAATAGATATTCCTTATTTGTTTTTGTTTTTGGCCTGATAAGTGGTCAGACTCTGGTAAAGAAAGTAGGTATAGGAGGCTCAAAAAAGCCTATGTTCTATTACAAAAACATTATTTTCACATTATATACTATTTTATAGATCTAATACATAAGTAATAATGAATGAACATCATTTTAACATTTGGACCTATGGCTGCCTATGTCAAGAATATTGTCTGCTGCCTAATGTGTAAAGATTGGTGCTAAAATTGATTACAGGCATGCATAGTGCCTCTTCCTAAATAGTTAGCTATAAAACACAACCCAGGCATGACATGGAGCGTTAGCAACTCTGGGAAAATAGCCATGCTTTCTTATTCGGAACTTGACCTTGTCAAATAATTCCATGTGTGTCTTTCTTAAGACTTCCATTAAAACCAAATGATAATAATGTTCTTACTCATCTAGCAAATTATTTTTAGAATTTTAATGTTAATCATCTTACTAAAATTTACTATCACAGCATCAAACTATTGTGGAACAATATCAAATACTTAATTGGAAATTTTTACTAATAAAAAGGAATACATATATATACATATATAACAATACTCCTTCTATACACTGTGCTATAGTTAGTTATGCTCATGTTATTTTTTAAATACACTTTAAAGGATAATGCTTCTGCTGGTCCCCAAAGCATTTTTCCTCTAAAGGAATTACATCTTTAAGTATATGGTAAATGAGAGAAATATCAAAACTTTAATTCATCAAGCTGAGATATTAAGAAAATAGCAAGGATACTAAACTACTGACCCTCAAAATGATGCTGTGTTTGCCAACTATATTAGATGTTAACATTCAGCATGTCAATGCAGAATCCAGATGCCTTTTGTCAGAAGAAATAAAAGCCATAAAAGGAGATAGAATGTAATGTTTAGCCATGCTAAAAATTGTTTTTATCTTGTAGCACCAATTATCTGATGACATTCAAATGTAGTAGTATATTGTATATTTAATAAGATAATCTAGAATATAAGAGGAGAGAAGCATCTTTTCAGGCTTTTTGATTTGGTTTGGTTTGGGTTTTTCCAAGACAGAGTACTCTTGTGCTATGTAGATCAGGCTAGTCTCAAAGTCACAGAGATCCTCCTGCCACTGCTTCCCAAGAGCTGGGACTAATGGCATATGTCTCCACTTTATGGTCATTAGATCTTGAACTCAGAGATTCAGAAGACTCTCTTTCTCCCAAATGAAGGAATTAAAGATGTGGGTCACCACTCATTGTCCTTTATAGCTTGACTGTAGGTGATTCTGTTCTCTGATAATTCAGACTGATATTAAATGTACAATACATCATCACAATTCAAATATTTATTCTCATGAATGGGGGGAGATTTTGGTTAGATTAATCTAACTGATCAAATGCTATAATATGGGTTTTAGCATAAATAAGTACTATTTGGAAAGTTATGATAGTGGAAACTATAGTTATATAAAGATGAAAAAGGGAATACTTGATGTATTGCTTACAAAAGTTGATGTAATGGTACCTGGAATAATGCTATCAATTTCCAATTGTTTTGAAAATAACTATTGGTTTTATTTTTCACATGGCAGTCAATAAGAACAAACTTTTGGTATCAGAGGAGATCTGTGCATACTAAAGTTTTAAAAATAAATTTATATGACATAGTAGTTATGCATAAGCACTATGCACAGATAATAGTGAGCAAAGTAAAATCTGTTGGTGCCCATATTTATAGGGTTTCTCTGATATTTCTGCCAATAATGTTTTTTTATAACATGGCTTATACTTTAAACATACTTATATCCCTTTTTATTAAAATTCCACTTCTATTCATACCCTTCCTTCTGGTAATCAACTGTTTTTGAAATGGAACATTTGTGTGTGTTTGTGTGTGTAAGTGCTACTTATTCTGGCCTTCTTGTAACTTACAATGATTTATGAGATATAGGCTATATTGCACCCATTTTGCTCAGTAAACATTTGCAAATCAATAGAGAGCAGTCTTTCAGAAAACTGTGATGCTTCCTTGCATCATTAGATCTTGTAATGACTAGACCCATAATGTTTGTTTGTTTGTTTTGCCTATCCTGGGTAAACTTACTGGACTACAAAGAGAAGTCTCAAAAATAATCTACATAATTAGCAAAACTACTAAAATTACAGCAAAGATATTAGCAAAACTTAGTCAAGATATTGGTGAATTGAGGACCAGTTTTACAAAATAGAGCTACTATAGATTGTTGCTCAAGCATAATCTTGGTTCTTAGCAAAGTCCTGACATATGTTTCTTTTTTCTTTCAGGACAAATGCTAAAATATCAGACAGACAAATGAGCCAGACACAAAGACAGACAAACCAAAGGCTTCTTACTTCCTGAATCCTCACACTGAAAAGTCTGAGCTCCTTTTTCATCTTGTTTATATTCCTCTCAATTCCCAGCCATATTACTTCCTGTCTCAACTTCCCTAGTGCTGTGATTAAAAGTGTCAAAGGCATGAGACCCCATGTGTTAAGAGTAAAAGTGTGTGCCCTCTGGTTTTCATGCAAGCTTTATTTGGTAGAGCATACACAAAATATTACATCACTAGTAACTTTTTTCTAAGACTTGTATCTTTTGAGCAGTAACTTTTTCTAAAGTTTGTATATTATTAATTGTATTTTGCTCTCTTTATTAGTAAATATTTTTTTCCCTTTGGCTTATATTCTCCTCTTTTTTCTTCTTTTCCTTAAAAAACAAAATTCCTGTACTATTGATGGGTAAAACAGTATTTTCAGACTTCAGTTCCAGGTTCACAGTCTGCCCAGACCATAGCTGGTGTGGTAGCAGTGCCAGAGCAGCAGACTTGCTGGGTGCACAGCTGAGAGGTGAGAGGTCAAAGAGTGACTTCCCCTCCCAGAGCATAGTCCCCCCCAGACCACGGCTGGAGTCATCACACTAAGACCTCATGAAAACAGCTGGCCTGCTGAACACATAGCTGATTAAAAGCCCTCAGACCAAACAACCCACTAAGAGCTGACCAAGAACTAACCAAGAGAGAATTGAGGAAACAATGGGCAGATGCCAGTGCAAAAATACATACATTTAAAAACACAAAGGTCAACAAGACACCTTCAGAAGAAGCAAGTAGCTCAATAGCTTCAAGACCTGAAAACAACAAGGAAGAGAGAACAGAAGGAAATGACCTTAAAAACAGCTTTATGAAACTGATTGAAGATGTAAGAGAGAATATTAAAAAAAAAAAAACAAAAACTCTCTTAAAGAAATAAAAGAAAATACAAACAGAAAATTAAAGGAGATGAGCAAATCTCTGAAAGAAAATAAAGAAAACCAAGAAAGAGAAAACAAACAGGTGAAAAAAACTTTACAGGAATTAAAATTTGAAATAGAAGCAATAAAGAAGGCACAAACGGAGACAGAGCTAGAAACAGAAAATCTGAAAAAAAGGCCTGGATCCTCAGACTCAAGCATAAGCAGCAGAATCCAAGAAAGAGAAAATCTCTGGAGTGAAAGATTCAATAGTGGTAATAATTTAAAGTAATTTAAAGTGGTAATCATTTAAAGAAAACAATAAAACCCACAGATGCCAGAGTAACGGGAGCTTCCAGGAGATGCAGAGGAAATGTTACTGTGAGAAAAGGTAAAGAGCAGCAAGGACAAATGAGATGGGTTAGAGTTGAGAGCGAGTGCTAGCAAATTATATGCCTGGGTCCTAGGTCAATCAGCATGAAAATAATACAGGCCTATGTGTGATTATTTGAGGCCAAACGGGGCTGAGAATGAAACCAAACCTCTGGTTCAGGCTCAGAAAGACCGAGCCACAACCTTTTACAACAAATGGCTGCCCAACGTTGGTGATATTCACCCACATAAAGCTTGAGAAAAATTCTAAATCACAGAATCACAGCCAAATCTGCTTTTGAGTTGTGTATCTCTCACATGAGCTGTGGTTCAGAGATGCCCTGGTGAGGCATGTGGGATAGGGTTTTGGCAGGGTGGTTCCCAAAGTCTCACAAACGATAGTACAAGGAACAATATGCTAATACCAGATTTAAGGTTTCTGTTCTTACAGGCAAAGGGGAACAGAGTCAAAGACTGATTCTTAGGAGTAGCTACATTTTCTTAAATTACCTCTATTTGCTGGAAACTAGCAGAGGTTCAGCTTTTTTAACTGAAGTTTCCTGATTCAGCCTTAGAGGAAAAACACTTGTGAGTCTTTTAAGAGGCTTTGCTGCCAAATACTTAAATTGAGTTAATGAGCAGTAGAGAGCAGTGATTTACTCGATAATATATATGGATACCAAATTCCCCAGTGTGGTAATTGTGTCTGATAATTAGCTAAAAAGCTAAACTTCAACTGGACTAGAAGCTGGGTGGGGCCAGGCAGCCACCTTAGTGACTAGTGACACCTATAATCTTTAGTGCTACACCTTGGCAGATTAAGGGTGTGGTCAGAAACAAAGAAACTGAGGAAACTGGGAGGAGGATCAAAGGTGTGGACAGAGCAGAAAGTAATAAAGAGAGCTGGGTGAAATCAGGCACCCTAGTGAAGCCTTTAATCCTTAAACCAAACCTTGGCAGATTAAAGTTGTGTACATAAACAAAGAAATAGAAGAAACTGGGTGTAAGATTAAAGGTGGGTAGAAACAGAAAGAAGTACAGATAGCTGGTTTGGTCAGGCACCATAGCCAAGCAAAAGGTAATCAGAAATAGTAAAGATAAGAGAAATACAGTAAAGGCTGACTTTAAAAGAAAAAAAATTGTAAATGGTTTATGGTATGTTTAAAATATGCCTAGGCTTGAGAGAGAAAATAAAAAAGGAAAAAGGATAGAGAAAGTCTTTTAAAAAAAAGAAATAGAATAAAAAATAGTAATAAGTTACGGATAAATATAAAATACAAAGAGTGTCTGGATACTGTATGTTATTGTCTTGTCTTTAAGTTTTTTGACTATAAATGACGTAGGTAAAGCTGCTAAAAGATATTTGATTACAAATACAGATGGATTAATCCAAAATATATATTTTTAAATGAATTGACTTTAAAATTGAAATCCAAAGATATGCTACTTTGGAGAAGAGACTTTATTTCTACAGAAAGTGAGAAGCTATGGATTTATTCCCAGTTAAAGAAAATAAAGTTTGGTCAAGCAAGACTCCTGAAAAGTCACCAGTAGAAATGGATGTCCCAGATGATTCAGAATTTCAGAGTACCTCTGTTGCAATTTCCTCTGAGTTCTGCATTGAAAACAACTTCAAGGGGATTGGCTGAGGTGACCTGTTCTTACAGACTACTCCATCCCTGACTTCAAGTTATACTATAGAGCTACAGTAATAAAAACAGCCTGGTACTGGCATAAAAACAGACTTGTAGATCAATGGAATAGAATTGAGGATCCAGGCATTAACCTAAAAATCTATGAACACCTGATCTTTGACAAAGAGGCCCAAAATATTCAATGGAAATTGGATAGTATATTTAACAAATGATGTTGGCACAGCTGGATGGTAGTGTGTAGAAAAATGCAAATAGATCCAAGCCTGTCACCCTGCACAAAACTCAAATCCAAGTGGATCAAAGACCTCAACATAAACCCAGCCACTTTAAACTTGATAGAAAAGAAAGTGGGAGATTTGCTTGTACGAATTGGCACAGGTGACTGCATCCTAAATATAACACCAGTGGCACAGACACTAAAATCAACAATCAAGAAGTGGGATCTCCTGAAACTGAGAAGCTTCTGTATAGCCAAGGACACTATTATTAGGACAAAACGACAGTCTACAGAATGGGAAAAGATTTTCACCAAACCTACAAGTGATAGAGGACTGATCTCTAAGATATATAAAGAACTCAAGAATCTAGAGCCCAAAACCTTGAATAACCCAATCAAAAAATGGGGTTCAGATCTAGAAAGGGAATTCTCAGCAGAATTACAAATGGCTGAAAGGCACCTGAAAAAAGTGCTCATCATCTTTAGCCGTCAGAGAAATGCAAATCCAAACAACTTTGAGATACCACCTAACACCTGTTAGATTGGCTAAGATAAAAGACACAGAGGATAGCATATGCTGGAGAGGATGCAGAGCAAGGGAAACACTCCTTCATTGTTGGTGGGAGTGTAAGCTTGTTCAGCCACTTTGGAATGCAGTATGGTGGTTTCTCAGAAAATTGAGAATCAATCTCCCCAAGAACCCAGCAATACCACTTCTGGGTGTATACCCTAAAGATGCATAGTCATACTCCAAAGGCATTAGCTCAACTATGTTCATAGCAGCATTATTTGTAATAGCAAGAACCTGAAAACAACCTAGATGCCCCTCAACTGAAGAATGGATTAACAAACTATGGTACATCTACACAATGGAGTACTACACAGCAGTAAGAAAAAATGATATCCTAAAATTTGCTGGCAAATGGATGGATTTGGAGAATATTCTCCTGAGCTAGTTATCACAAACCCAGAAAGATAAGCAGGGGATGTACTCACTCATTAGTGGACTCTAAACAAACTATCAAACAAACAAGAAAAAAACAAAGCATGCCCAAGCTGCAAGCCACAACCACTGAACAGCTTGGGATCAGAAACACTTTAGACTGACTCCTTGGATCCCACTCCCCCTAGAGGAACACCTGACTTAGTCTTGAGGTTGTGGGGAGAAAACTGGATCTGCCAGGAGTGGAGGCTGAACTAAGCAATATTGGGACAGAGGTACCTTGGGACTGCCTGCTCCCTGCCCAGAGAGGGGATGGGGAGTGGTGGAGAACAGAGAATGACCCGATGTGGTGGGAGAGGAAGGGACCTTGAATAAGGATATACAAGGATAGAAAGTGTGACTTCTTTATTCATAATAATGAAATAAAAACAAATCAAAAAAATAAACAAGTTGAAAAATATTTATCATTAAAGTTATATGTAATATTGACAAACCTCCATTTTTATATATATACATATATAATATATAATATACTTAAGTCTAATTCTAATGGAACTACATAGATTTGTTTCTGATTTGTATTGTTCACTTTTTAGCTATGATAACAATTATAATTGTGGCAATATATTCATTTTGTATTATAAAATCATCTAGTACTTTTTAATAAACTTCTTTTCAAACATTTCTAACTTTCTCGCATCTGAGGTTGTAAATTTTTTTTTCTGTAATCAGAGTCTCCCCACCCCCCTGCAAGGAGACAGGTAAATTGTCCTCCTCAATAAAAATAAAGGTAAATCTAACTACCTGTCATATAGATGTGAAAATCCACTCCACATATGTGAGGTAGAAGGACCATTTATATTGCACATAATGTCATAGGCAAAACTATACATTTCATTTGTATCTAAGAATTTAAGTATGAGAAAAATATGGAAAGAATGATGGCAAAATGAGGATCAGTTCTGCTCCAGAAGTCCCCTGCTTTTGGCTGCACACAGCAGCAAGATATGTTCTGGAGAGATTGTCCTGCAAAATGATTCAAATGCATTAGCTTAAATTTTATTCTAGATGTGTGCTTATAAAATGGAGGTTTTGACATTAGTTTACTCTCGTGAATACTTTAAATTGGCTGGTGCCCCCCCCAAAAAAAATTATCAACATCAGCTATCAGAGTTTTGTTTTTGTTTGGTTTTCCTCGTTTCAAATTTCACCCGTTTTGTAATAAAAACACATTTCAGAGTAGATATAATGAGGCACAGTGGGTGTATAAAAAAAAGACTTATTCATAATCCTATAATTTTTTTTGTATCCGCATGGAATTGCCAATGCCCCCATTAAGCAGGAAGTAGCCTAGAGAACTACACCCACATAAACAAAAAATGGATTATGGATGTTTGTGTTTGCTTACAGTGTTGGTTATAAGTTCTTATAGGTAATAAAAACCTTGGAAAAAAAGAAAACACCAAAACCAAAAAAGTTATAACACACAATGTCTAGGAAATCTGGGACACCATGAAAAGGTCAAACCTGAGAATAATTGGAATTGAAGAAGGAGAAGGATACCATCTCAAAGGCACAGAAAATATATTCAACAAAATCATAGAAGAAAATTTCCTCATCCTACAGAAGGAAATGCCTATAAAGATACAGGGAGCCTACAGAAAAACAAATAGACTAGATCCACAAAAAAGTCTACTTTCCATCTAATAATCAAGCCACTAAACCTACAGAATAAAGACAAAATACTGAAAGCTGCAAAGGAAAACGGCCAAATTACCTATAAAGGCAGACCCATCAGAATAACACCCAATTACTCAATAGAAATAATGAAAGCAAAAAGGTCCTGGTAAGATATTATACAGACACTAAAAGTGCATGGATGCCAACCTAGACTACTGTACCCAGCAAAATTATCAATCAACATAGATGCAGAAAACAAGATATTTTACAACAAAACCAGATTTAATCAATACCTAACCACAAATCTGGCCCTACAAAAAGCCCTAGATGGAAAAATCCAACCTAAGGAAAGCAGAAAGAACCATGTAGTCATTAACAATTGATAAGCCACAGAAAAAAACCCTGCAAAAAAATGAAATCCAAGCTATTACCAAAAATGAAGGAAATATCAATCATTGGTCATTAATATTCCTGAATATCAATGGGCTCAATTCACCTATGAAAAGACACACCCTAAAACAATGGATAGAAAAACAGAAACCATCCTTCTGCTGCATAAAAGAAATACACCTCAACTTAAATGACAGACACAGGCTCAGAGTAAAGGTTTTGGGAAAGACTTTCCTGGTGTAGTCATTCTAATATCTAACAAAATAGATTTTAAACTAAAAAAAATAAAAAGAGATCAGGATGGACACTATTTATTCATCTCAGAAAAAAATCAAGACAAAATTTTAATCATATATATATATGTTATATAATTGTTAATGGCTATATATATATATATATTGTTATATATATTTTGTTATATATATATATAACAAAAGGGCACTTACATATGTAACAGAAACATTACTAAAGCTTAAACCTCATATCACACCGGACACACTAACAGTGGCAGACTTCAATACCCCACTTTCACCCTGGGATAGGTCAGCCAGACAGAAACTCAATAGAGAAATAGGAAATCTAGTAGAAGTTATGACCCAAATAGACTTAGTAGATATATACCAAACCCTTCAACCAAACAAAAAGGAATATACATATTTCTCAGCACTGCATGGAAGTTTCTCCAAAATTGATCACATACTAGATAATAAAGCAAATATCAACAAGTACGAAAAAAATGGGTATACCTCCTTGTACCATTTCAGATCATAATGGTCTAAAGTTGGAGTTCAACAACACCAAAATTCACAAAGCATACCAACTCATGAAAACTAAACATCACTCAATGGAACCACCTCTGGGTCAAGGAAGAAATTAACAAAGAAATCAAAGACTTTCTAGAATTTAACAAAAATGAATCCATGAGGCACCCAAATTTATGTGACAAAATAAAGACAGTCTTAAGCAGAAAATTCATACTACTAGATGCCTACATAAAAAGACTAGTGAAATTCCACACCAAAAACCTATCAGCACAGCTGAAAACCTTAGAACAAACTCCCCTAGAAGAAATAGATGGCAGGAAATAATGAAACCTAGAGCTGAAATCAACACAATTGAAACAAAAAGAACAATACAAAGAATCAATGAATCCAAGAGTTGGTTCATTGAGAAAATCAACAAGATAGATAAAGCCTTATCCAATTTAACCAAAAACAGAGAGTATCCAAATCAATACAATTAAAAATGAAAAGGGCAACATAACAACAGACCCCCATGAAATCCAGAGAATTATTAGGTCATACTTTGAAAACCCATATTCTACAAAAAATGGAGAACCTAGAAGAAATGGACAGCTATCTGGACAGGTACCATTTACCAAAATTAAATCAAGATCAAATTGAAGATTTAAACAGTCCTTTAACACTAAAAGAAATTGAAGCTGTCATTAAAAATCTCCCAAATAAAATAAGCCCATACCCAGATGGTTTCAGTGCATAGTTCTACCAATCAAAGAAGAGCTAATACCAATATTACTCAAAATGTTCCATACAATAGAATCTGAAGGATATTGTCAAACTCTTTTTATTAGGCCACAATATCCGTGATACCCAAGCCAAGCAAAGACACAACAAAGAAAGAGAATTACAGACAAATTTGCCTCATGAATATTGATGCAAAAATTCTCCACAAAATTCTGGCAAACTGAATCCAACAACATATAAAAAAAGTTATTCACCATGATCAAGTAGGCTTTCATCTCAAAAATGCAGGGATGGTTCAACATACAGAAAGCATGTAAACAAATTGAAGAGAAAAAAACCCAAATGAACATTTTCTTAGATGCTGAAAATGTCTGTAACAAAATCCACCACTCCTTCATGATAAAAGTCCTGGAGAGATCAGGAATACAGGGAAAATACCTAAATATAATAAAGGTAATTTACAAAAAGCTGACAGCCAACATCAAACTAAGTGGAGAAAAACTCAAAGCAATCCCACTAAAATCAGCAATTAGACAAGGCCATTCCCCTCTCTCCTTATCTATTCAACATAGTCCTCAAAGTTTTAGCTAAAGCAATAAGAGAATGAAAGGAGATTAAAGGGATACAGATTGGAAAACAAGTGAAACTATCTCTATTTGCAAATGATATGATTGTATACATAAGTGACCCAGAAAATTCTACCAGGGAAATTCTACAGCTGATAAACACCTTTAACAAGGTAGCAGGATACATTGTAAAAATGGCAATCCTACCAAAAGCAATCTACAGATTCAGTGCAATTCCCATCAAAATCCCAACCTAATTTTTTACAGATCTTGAAATAACAAACCTCAGTTTCATTTTGAGTAAAAGGAAAGGCAGGATTGCCAAAAACAATTTTGCTTAACAAAAGAATCTCAGAAGGCATCATCAGCCCTGACTTCAAATTATACTATAGAGCTACAGTAATAAATACAGCATGTTACTGGCATAAAAACAGACTTGTGGATCAATGGAATTGAATTGAAGACCCTGATATTAACCCACTCACCTATGTATACCTGATTTTTGACAAAGAAGCCAAAAATATTCAGTGGAAGAAATGTAGTAGCAAATGGTATTGGCATAACTCAGTGGTAGTGTATAGAAAAATGGAAATAGATCTGAACCTGTCACCTTGCACACAACTTAAACACAAGTGGATCAAAGACCTCAACATAAAACCATCTACACTGAGCTTGATAGAAAAGAAAATGTAAAATACCTCCCAACACATTGACACAGGTGACCACTTTTTAAATATAACACCGGTAGCACAAACACTAAGAACAACAGTCAGTAAGTGGGACCTCCTGAAACTGAGAAGCTTCTGAAGGCCAACGACACAGTCATTAAGGTAAAATGACAGCCTACAGAATGGGAAAAAATTTTTACCAACCCTACAGTGACAGAGGATTGATCTCTAAAATATATAGAGAACTGAAAAGACTAGAGCTCAAAACCCTTAAGAACCCCATTAAAAAAATGGAGTTCAGAACTAAAAAGGGAATTCTCAGGAAAAAAATTAAAAACAGCTAAAAGTCACATGAAAAAGTGTTCAACATCTTTTGCCATCAGATTAATGCAAATCAAAACAACTTTGAGATACCACCTGACACTTGCCAGATTAGCTAAGATCAATAACACAGATGACAGCCTATGCTGGAGAAGATGCAAAGCAAGGGGAACACTCCTCCATTGTTGGTGGGAGTGTAAACTTTTTCAGCTACTTTGGAATGCAGTATGGAGGTTTCTCAGAAAACTGGGAATCAATTTCCTCAAAGATCCAGAAATACCACTTTTAGCCATATACTCTAAAGATGTACATTCACACCCCAAAGCATTAGCTTAACTATGTTCATAGCAGCATTATTTGTAATAACAAGAACCTGGAAACAACCTAGATGCCCCTTTGTTGAGGAATGGATTAACAAGCTGTAGTAAATGTGCACAATGGAGTATTACTCAACAGTGACAAAAAATGATACCATAAAATTTGCAAGCAAATGGATGGATATGAAAAATCGCCTCCTGAGCAAGTTATCACAATCCCAGAAAGAGAAGCAGGGGATGTAATCATTTATTAATGGATTTTTTTTTTTAAAAAGATGTCATTGTGTAGAAGAGTTCAAGGCTAGAACATAGTTAAATGACACAGCACTTCACTTCTGCCTTGATGTCCTCTGGCAGGGGTGTGGTTGAAGAATGTCTAGTTCTTAAGGGGTTGACCACAGGATGTTGAATTATGACCCAGTAGTTAAATGGACAGTGTGAATGATCTTTTTTTTGTAAATGAGGAGATCATAAGAGTGGTTATGAAACTGAAAGTACTGATAACTGAGTTTGATAAGGTGTATGATGTAAAATCACCAAATAATAAAAAAAAATGAAAAAGATAAATACTATGATTAATATATCAGAGTTTCACTGGGTTTCTAACTTTCAAAGCCTTTTTTTTTTACTTTTTAAGTTTATGGAATTATATGATATGTATTTGTCTTAGTTTTTAAGTTATAGTATAATTGTGTGGTAAGTCCATATTATATTGTTTGTTTCTGTTATTGCTGTTTTTTATTTTTAACATTGAATATTTTATTAGTATTTTAAGTATGTTTCAAAGTATGTATTTGTTAAAATCATTCATTGAATTTAGGTAGCTGTCTTTGCTGTCTTATAATGCCAGCTTTCATCAAATCCTCAGTATTTTGAGCCTTGTCTCTCTGTCAACAGAGATATCTTTATGCTTATTACAAACCCTTTCTACCTAAAAACTTATCCTAAGCACTGTTTCTCTGTCAATAGAACCCACTCTTGTGTACAAGGTCACAAATACTTTGCTAAAAGAAAATCTACTTTGCAAAGAAATTTTGATATAGTCACGTCTGAAGCTTTGTTGTGATCATTTTGATTTGGATCAACCACCTCCTGAAGTTTTACTGTATTTAAATGTGTAAGAAATATAACTGCTTGCTCAGACTCCATAGAAGTTTTGATCTAGCACCAGCTAAATTGTGCTGACCCAAGTTTCATTTTCACTTCATCTAATTATTTCCCTGCTGACCAAGAAGCTTGAAGTGACACCTATAGGTGTTATATAAACTAAAGACATAAAAAATATATTCATCAAAATATTCCAAGTCTAAGGAAAGATGTACATATCCAAGCACAAAAGAAATTTAGAATCCCAAGTGTAGTGGGGAAATCATGGATAGTATAGGTATGGGAGGGGCATGGTCTGTGGAGACGAGACAGAAGCGGAGCAGAGACGAGATAAAAATAGAGCGTAAAGAGAGAGGCGAGTTTTTTGGTCTTAGAGTGTGGCAAAGAGGCGAGTATTTGGTCTTTTGGCGCGGCAGGTCAGTATGATGGCTTGGCGTGTTGTTAAAACTTTTTTTTATATGTAATGGATGACTGTCCAGGTAGTTAACTGTCGTTGTCTTCTGCTATATTCTAGAAGTTACTTCATGCTTCCAACTTTAGGTATATATTTTCCTTCTCAGGTCTTGACAGTGTTAAAGATTAGATAGTTGAGGTTGTTATTACTTCACATTTCAACAAAGACACTCAAGTCTTAAAACTCTATTATTTAAGATAAACAGCCTTAAAACAATCCCTATACATTTTTTGTATCAACATTTTAGATATTAAATTACACTTTATAGTTGTTTGTTAGCGGTAGTTTGACCTCACTTATGTTAGTTCCTTCCTCTTTCCCACACACTGTCTTATAGTAATCCCTATAATATATAGTTTTATACCTAGTTTAAAACCTTCCTATTTAGACAAAATAGAGAGATGTAGCGGGGAAATAATGGATAGTACAGGTATGGGAGGGGCATGGTCTGCGGAGACGAGATGGAAGCGGAGCAGAGACGAGATAAAAACAGAGCTCAAAGAGAGAGGCGAGTCTTCTGGTCCCTTGGCACGTCGGCACAGTGAGGCGAAGGGTCAGTACGACGGCTTGGCGCGTTGCTAAAACTTTCTTTTATACGTAATTCTAACAAAATAAACCTTATTTAAAACATACCTCTTGGTGGCGGGTTTTTACCGTGATACCCAAGTAGATGTGATCATCAAAGATCATTTCTATATCACATTATAGTGAAAATGCCAAATGTGAAGAATAGAGTAATAATTAAAAACTAAAACAAATATGTTGGAAATTATTTATAAAAGTAAACCAATCAAAATAAAAAAGATACTTTTCAGCAAATATTCTAAAATCAAAGAAATGTATTTTTGAGGCCTTAATAGTAAATCACTATCCCAAAAATTACTGTCAAGAAAATAATATTCTTTAAAATATATGACAATAGAAGAGCAAAGCATGTCCTGCAATCATGCACATATATAAAAAGGTCATAATAAAAATCTGTATCTTAGAACAATTAATATATACTAAAAACAAAAAATATTTTCATTCAATAAAATCACTGCTATACTTGACTTACAGTTTTATAGTTTCAAGCATTTGACCCAATAGTCAGGTGATATTGTCCATTTCCTTGTTATTAAATTTTGAATCTATAACTTTATTGTCATTCTGATTTCTCTCCTCTCTGCTTCTCTAAATAAAAACATCTTCAAAATATTTTTTACTCAATCCTAAAAGATGTAATTGAAAACCAAATCACTACTCCCATAATTAATTCCAAACTATATAATCTATTATATTATAATTCAAATATTTACTATGTTTCTTGTTGTTTGAATAAACATTGAGTTGATTATGCATACCCCAATTCAACCTTTTGAGTCAATAGGTGCCACCCATAGTACCAGGACTGATAAAAATCTATAATATTAGAAAAGTTTTGAAATTAACTTAGAAACATTCTAATTATTGAAATCATGGAGAATGAACAAATACTATTGGGACACACTGCTTCATGAGAGAAAATATGTGCCAAAAATACTAAGAGTATAAGATTTCATAGCATATTACAAAACAAATTAATTTGAAATTTAAAATGTTTGCATGCAGAAGCTTAATGTAAAACACTAGTATTTGAAGAGGAAAACACTAAAGGAAATATGACTGCACATTCACTATTATACAATATGCCATAAGAAAAGTATGCTAAATTATTGCTACTTGACCCATAGGTAGAATAAATTCTTAGACCCTACTTTATTTACTACTTACCATGGCGATTATTTGTTAAATATCCAAAATTGTGTATCCACTGAGAGCTAATAGGCACCTAAAACTTCCTATTGACATTACTCCAATGAGCAAGAAAAATAATTTTGTCTTAAAACTTTTTGTTATTATTACTCATCAATTCATTTCATTACTGATGAAAATAAGCAACCTCAATGCAGAGTCAATTCGAGTATTGCTTCTGTTACAAATTAGAAATAACATGAAGGAACCTGAAACAACCTTTCTACTATTGTTTAGTGTCCTTACTAGCCTCAGAGACAACTGGTTTGACATGTTCTTAAAGTAGGAATGTCCTTCTGTATGATGCAAATATCATTCTTTAAATAAAGAAACTTTCTTGGCCATGGCAGCCACTGTAGTAGTAGATGGGGCATTGGAGCATAAATAAAAGAAGGAGGGCAGAGTCATCGAGAAAGGCAAGCCAGTCATCCACAAAGAAACATGTAACAAAATAGGTAAGCCATGGGTCCTGTGGCAAAACAGATTAATAAAAATAGATTAATTTAAGATGAAAGAGCTAGCTAACAATATACCTGAGCCACAGGCCAAACAAAATAAAACTAACATAAGTGTTTGTGTGTCTTTGAGACTTTTAAGATTGCTGGTCCAGATAAACAACAAAACAGAGAGCCAGACCAAAGACTAGACAGGCCAAAAACCTTGTGTTATAGATAGAACCCCACATTTGGTGCCAGATATTGTGAAATATTTACTAGCAAGATACATATAAAGGATTAATAATTATTAATGGGTCATGTAAGCACTCACTGATATAAATTGAATCTTAAGACAATTCTCAGAGAGTGGAATTTGTCTGACTATGGATAGTTCGATCAGCTGCTCAAGAACTCCTGAACAAACAGGAAGGTAAATGTCTCAGTATTTCAATGGGGTTTGGCGACGTCCCTTTCAGGTTTCGGGCATTCAAGAAACAAGTATCTAATCTTTGCCAGCTAACACTTGAATCCTACTACATGTTCTCTATTTCCATAGTCCCCCATATTGCACCTCAAAATTTTTTTACTAATAAAGTTAATTTTCATATTGCTGCATCCTTGGTATCCATGAAGATATTTCTTTCAATATTTAGCCACAAATTCAAACCACTAATGTCAAAATAATCATTAACTCTTCAAATGGCCTTCTTTTCCTTTATTTGTTTATTCTTTCATTCTTATAAGAGATATTTAGTAAACATATACCATATTTCCTTACTGTCATAAGCATTAGAATAGCAATAATGGCTAAAACAGACACATTTCATCAGTTAGTAGAGACTAGGGGTCCAAGAAGCAATAATAACTGATTAGACAAATAATAACTGATAGAGACAAAGAACTCTGTTCTAAAATATTTTTATTTATTATGTGGTGAATTTACATCACGCAACCCATCAAACTCAGTTATCAGTCCTCTCAGTTTCATATTTACTCTTAGGATCTCCCCATTTACAAAAAAGCCCATTCATGCTGCTTATTTCCTTACTTACACAATTAATGTTTCTATACATAATAACTAGAGAGAAAAATCAGTAAATATAATACATGAAAGAAGGAGGTCTTGGAGGTGGAGAACATATAATGTTGGGAACTGAAGGCAATAAAAGTATATTCTATTTATGTCTAATATGTCACTAACATATCAGTTAAATCTTATACAATTTGTACAATAAAGAAGATAATTAATTATACTCATTAATTGTGGAGGGATTCAATAATCTTAGATTAGGTGCATACTTTGGCTCTTTTGCAAGAACTGCAAATATCACCTATTTGAACAATAATGGCAAAATGTTCAAATTAACACTGTAATTGGATGAGGGAGTTATTCTATATTTTATTTAAAATATTTAAAACAAAATATTGTGTTACAAGATATGACTCCTTATTCAATCAAATAAAATAATAACAGACAATTTGGTACAATGAGCTGAATAAATCTATACTGAGTTGTCTCAGAATATTTATGGACATGTGAGAGTATAAATTATTATCTTAAAAACATATTTTATAAAAGTAGGTATTCTGTGATCTTTAAACATATATATGTATGTATATGTATATACATATATATTTAACTCATATTTATGTAACATAAACATATTTCTTGGAGAATATAAATGAGGTAAAATATTATAGTAACTTAACACTATATTGGCACAAGGATAGGAAATGGAAATAAGAGCTAAATGATCAGCATAGGTTTATACATATATAGCATTATATTATACACATGCTTATTCTGTTATGACCAACTTTCAGGCTTAAAGCCTCTAAAACAGGATCCAAATATAGGATTAATAGTTAATATCTCTAAATTATATTCTCTAAGAGAAGAAGGCAACCAAAAATATTATTAAGAAGTGTTTAGAGGATTAAGAACAGGGGAAGGAATGGAACAATGAAGAAAAAGTAGAAAGGGAAAGAACATATTAGGAAAAGAAGAAGCTGAGCTGTGATTCATTCTCAGCATTAGACAATGAACTTCCTGCAAAATTTCAAATTTGAATAACATTTTAGAGCTGTGATGGATATGGTTCAACCTCAAATAGGCAGAATATTGAGCAAGACAGCTATCTTCAGCTGAGGCATTTATCCAGGCCAGCTTATAGCTGAAGACAATCACCAGTCTCACGAGACTGAATAATAATAGTTTGAAGGAGATAGCAGCAAACCCTATTGCTTCCTTCACCCTGATTTCTATCCTGGAAATGCGAATCCACAACTACACAACTCAAATGTCTGATTCAGTGAGTCAAAGGATGGTGGACAAATCATTCAAAATGTTCCCATATTGCAAGTGACATGTGTGAAATAGCACAACTCAGAGGCCACAAAAAAAGATAGAGAATCAAATGTTGCAACTGAGATGGAAGATTAAATGCGAGAAGTGAAAATATCAATCACCCTCTTTATCTCTTTACAGCTCTATTTCTGGAACAGTGGGGCTTTATCTGTGGTTTCTATTGTCTTGATCATAAGTCATCCAAGAAGATGAAAAAACCAGAGGTGTGTGAGAGGAGAGAGCCTCCCAACTTCTCAAATTAATAGTTACTTTCAACAAGAATCTAATGTATATGAGAAGAGGTAATAAATGAGAGCTTTCAAAGCAATTTAATTCTAATTGAATGAATGTTAATCAAAAGGAAGATTATCAATTGATTATATTAAGAACTTGGCTTCTTAAGATATTGAAATAGGACTCCTATCTTACATGTCTGTCTGTGCATGTGTACATACACACATGTATACAAAGAATTGTACAAACCTATTAACAAATAATTTTTAAATTATGAAATTTAATAATAACATGACACAATATATTGATCCTGCAAAAAATACATTTTAAATGCCTATTAATTACAAGAAAAAAGTAAAATTAAATACATACATAGGCATTCTGAAAAAAGAAAGAAAGCTACAGAAAAGAAGAAAGAGCATGAGCAGAGCTTCATCATAAAGCATAACATTACCAAATTCATGTAACCACAGTAGACTACAAGAAATATTTCAAATCTATAATCAAATGTTATATGAACAACATTAGCCTAGTTGTATCTTTACTGTTGTGATAAAATACCAGAAACAGAGACAAATTGAGACTGACACTGAAATGCACTGGTCTCTGGTTTCCTATTCAGTGGCTGGTAGCAAGAGCTCAGATAAAAGACAAAATTGTATAACCCTTTCATTACCATTTTATACATATCCCCTGCTCACTTATAAAATAATGGACTAAAGTGTTAAAAGTATTTTTCAAATACAACAATGACAAATTTACAAGTGAGGAACAAATTAGAAACCTAAAATACAAGTATAACCCTTAAGTGAAGAATCTAAATATCTGCAGAAATTCCAAGCCACTAGGGAAAAATGATGCACTATGAAGAAGCGACACCTATAGATCCAAGAATTTAATATAAAAGACAAAACAAGATATTAATTGTAATTATTTTTCCCACAGCAATGAGAGTAAATATTGCATTCAGAAATACAAAGCTGTTAAAATCTCAATGAGTCATTAATTATGAAAAGATAAAATAAATCAGGATGTGATTTTAAAACCTTTATGACCAAAGTTGAAGACAGGAACTGAGATTTTTAATAAATAAATAAATAAATAAATAAATAAAATTTCTCCCAGAATGAAAAACGACAGAACAAAGAGCAGAAGACACAAAGAGGTAACACTCCTGAAGGTCACGGCTGAAAGCAGAATAATAGGTAGATGAAATACAAAAGAGCAATTTTATTTTAAGGAGAAAATACATAAATGCTCAGAGTAACTATTCATGGTTAGAACACACACATTCTAGCACAAGGACACACACACACACAATCACACTTGCCTCTGAGGAAAAATACCCTTCAGCTCAAAATTTTATATTCAGTCTAAGTAGTGGTCAAGGAATAAAACTATGTGAGACATTTTTAGATATATAAAAGTCTACATGGAAATTCATGTTTCTCCCTTTAAAAACCACTAGTAGATTGTACCAGGTAAGTGCAGAAAAAAAAATAAAAACAAAACAAAACAAAAAACACCAGAAGATACACAACTAACTAAACAATGCTAGCAAAACATTAGTACATGTTTCCTTTCTTTATTTCTTCTTTCCTTCCTTGCTTTCTCCTTTTCTCCCCTACCCTAGCTTCTGTCTTTTTTCGTTAGGGAAGGGATGCAAAGCTTGGAAATCAGGATTTTATATCTGTTAAACAATACCTCTACCACCATGGAACTAATTCCTCAGCCCTCATTAGTTGTTATTTTGCTGGTTTTGTTTGTTTGTTTTGTTTTTAGACAGTCTTTATCTGTGTAGCCCTGGCTGTCTTGGAGCTCACTCTGTAGATTAAAATGGCCTTGAACTCAGAGATCTGTTGCCTTACAAGTGCTAGGATTAACAGCATGTGTCACCACTGCAGGCTGATGCAAGCTTCTAAGTGCATTTTCAAATAATAACAAGACCAGATTCAAATAGACAAAGCTCTTTTCTCATATCTGCAGAATGGATTTCCAAAATGATTGTGCCCATGCCTGTAATTCTAACAATGGGGAGGCAAACAAGAGAAGCCTATGAAATAAAGGTGCAATAAGAGGCCATGCCCCTAGATATTAGGTGTAAATTAGTAACAGAAAACAGAATTTTGTTGTTGTATAGACATAAACATGTAGATATTCCTCACACATACACAAACATAAACATACACAAATATCATCCACATAAACATCTATAGAGATAAGCAGCTTACATAACTGTCAATAAGGAAGAAAAGAATCATAAAAATTAAAAGAAAGATGGGGGAAGGAAAATGAAAGTACCCAGACTCATATGTGATAGGCAAATACTCATATCCACTAAACATAACAAGTTTATTTAAAGCTCAATGAATACTTAATGCAGTTGCCATATGTTCTACCACTTCCTGCCTTCGTCCAGGTGAAAGTTTTTTAAAGTTTATGCACATAGTTTCCATATTGCTGACTTCTCATATTAAAAGCCTGGCTTATCCTTTTGACTATAAAATTTTATCAGCCATCACTGGAAATTGTTTCAGTATACATTCAGGAAAGCATCAAAGTGATGAATGCTTCATGTTCTCACAAGCAATTTCCAAATAAGAAACTGAATTATTAGATAAATGACCCAAGTTCCTATTTAATTATTAGGATGAATCTGAGGTCCAGATGTACAGTAGTTACTTACCAATACTCCTGTGCCTTCCTGGCAACTTGCATGTGAAGTTGTAGCATTTAAATTATCAATGAATTCTGCCACAGGACAGTTTTTATTAAGATCATAACAGCAACAACAATAAAAACCTTACTGGAACTTTCTCCAGTGTTTGACTAGATTGAAGCACACATACAGATATACTAACAATATTATTGCATCATTAAAGAATTGTAGAACTGCATGGTTCTAAGTGAATACTTTTCTTGGAATAAAATTGGCTTAGATTTGTCTATTACAAACATAGGACATGCTATTGAAAACCTCAGATACTATTTACAGACTAATTTTTCTACAATAATTAGGTATGTTCACTGAAAATAGAGAATTCATCACCAATAGTTTCAAAATTACAAAAGGACTAAAACATAGCCCAGCAACTCTTCTATAAAAAGTATGACCACAACAAGAAATTATACAAATTATATAAATCTGAGTTTTGGAACAGTGTTATCAGAGTGCATATACTTGAGAAACTTCAATCTTCAGATTCTCCCTAAGTCTCTAAACAGTCAGAAGCAACCAAATATACTTTATGTAATAGTATCTGCTGGAGCAAAGAGGTCAGAAATGCCACTACTCAGGTAGATGTGACATGAAGTGATTCTTGCCTGACTCAATACATTCTCCATCATCTTATATGGATATTTAGATATGCTATATGATTGTCAGTTAACATTTGTCTGCAAATAGCAAAATAGACAAATATTTTGTAAATATGCATGATTTGCAAAACAAATGAACCTCAATGTCTATCCAACTAATGGGGCCTAGAAAATCATATATGTAAGCAAATATCAGGTGTTATTGCCACATAAATTTCACAGTAAGAAGGAGTTCATTTCTGTGACAGAGCATACAATGTCTACATAAGGTGGCTTGGGAACAATTTCAGTGTTTTCAAGATGCCTCTCAAACTCAGCCACAAAGATTGTTCTCAGCAAAGTTGGTGCCCACTGCGACTATATTTGTTGCAGTACTGAGAAAAGAGTCATGAATAAGTCAACAAGAGCACTGGGGAGGAAGAAAGCAGAGAAAGCAAAGGGTCAGTGCACAGTCATTGCTAAAAAAGCATAGGTGGCGACAAACTGATCATGAGTACAAAGTAAAGCACAACTCAACAACAGTAGAAAAAATGATTGAGACAGCTGGAGAGGTAGCTCAGATGGTAAAATACTTGACACAGCAGCATGAAGACCCAGGTTCAAAACTGAGAACCTACCTGCAGCCTGACACTCCTGTAATTTCAGTGCTGGGGAGGCAGAGACAGCAAGAGCCCTCAGGTCTGCTGAGCAGCTAGTCTAACCAGATTTATTGACAGACTCTGCCTCAAAATATAGGATGGAGAGTGACTGTAGAAGATTACTACTTGACATATGGTTTTCACTTGTACACACATACATGTATACCTGTAGGTACACATACATACACAATAATATAAACATGTATATGTGCACAAAACAAAAATTACGTGCCATTTCTTAAATATGGTACTTTCTAGCCTTTAACAATTAAATGGTGCCCTTGGTTTTTTTCTAACATTTCTTCTTAGTGTTTAATGAATATTAATGTTATTGATTACACAATAGACTACTGGAAAAATCTCAGCAAATTCTACATAGCTCCAATTATATTGTCTTTATTCACTGATCACCATGCAAAACTAAAATAAATAAAAGGAAGAAAAAAAGGAAATAGTGCTGCTTGGCTCCAAGAATGTTTTATTTAAAAATTAAGAAAATAGGACTAAATAATTTGGTGACTATAAAGACATAAAAATTAAAATATCAAGGACATTGAAATTAAATAAACAATGTGAAATCTAAATAATACATTCACAAGTTCGTATTATAGTCTTAAACAAGTTTGTTAAAGAAGAAATAATTCCAATTATGCCTATAGGCTATAAGCAAATTCAGAAAGAACAGTTATTATGAAAGCAATAAAAGAAAGAACATGAATAAACAAATAATTTTAAGGCATTGACAAAAGAAAGCAAATCAATGAAAAAGTAAATGTGAGTCAAGTGTGGGGCAATTCTAGGACCCAGAAAACAGAGAGCAAATGGCCAGAAATTTCAAAGTCACTGTGATGAACATAGCAAATTTTAGGGTAACTTGGCCTACATGAAACCCTGCATCAATGATAATGAAATAATTAAATAAACTGTAAAAGCTAATTGGAATTAAAGAAATTTAAAGGGAGAGGACCCACCATTATGTTAGTTTAGCATGTAAGATTAGACATTTTCCTAGAGGAACACCTGACTCACTCTTGAGGAAGGGGGGAGAAAACTGGATCTGCCAGGAGTGGAGACTGAACTAAGCAATATTGGGACAGTGGGACCATGGGACTGCCTGCAGCCTGCCCAGGGAGGAGATGGGGAGTTGTGGAGAAGAGAAAATGAACTGATGTGTTGGGAGGGGGAAGGGACCTTGAATAAGGACATACAAGGATAGAAAGTGTGACTTCTTGTTCATAATAATAATAATAAAAGAAAGAAAAAATAAGAAAAAAGATTAGACATTCTAAAAATGGCATCAAATTTCAACAATTCAATATTCTTAATGCTAAAAATCTCTGATATAATTCATGTAGGACTCTCTTCTTCTCTCCTGTAGATTGCCTCCTCACTAGAGACAAAAGTGTTCAATGTTCTTACTCCATGTAGGCTACTCTTCCAGGGAGCCAACACCAGTGGGAAAATAAAGAACTGGTCCCTTCTCATATAGAGGGGTTAACAAGAACTTCCAGATTTACTGGTAATCATGTTCTTTGTCCTACATAGCAATGATTCTTCTTTAATTTTGTAATTCCACACACAATAAAACTCATATGACCCCTGAGCATCCTTATTATAACAACTAAACATGGACACATAACAAGAAACTTGAATGGATGACATTAGAGCAAAGGTTATATTACCATTTACATTTTCTTATTTCTTACAATGTTTGCTTACGATTAATAATAATAGCTACTTAGAAGTATTCACGGGTTTAAGTAGAGTATTTGTTTATGGGAAATGTAGCCTGAAACTAATACATCTGGAAATTGACTGAGAAATGGCTCTAACTTTGCTTATTAATAATTATAATGAAATCTTTTTTTTTCAGTCTGAGTTTTTCCCAAGAACTCCTTTTGTAATGGTATAATGAATTCTAGATTGTAACTATATACTTTCCTTAACACTTCTTAGGAAAATCGTCCAGGAATCATTGGCCTTGGAAATTATAATAAATCTGAGAAAACTGATGGTAGGTATTGCCTCACCTCTACTTTCCATCATCACCTTTCTGTCTGGAAGAAATGTAAATGGATAACTTCTATTTCTATTAAGAAGTCTCCTTAAACAGATTATTTTCATTGTATAATTTATTATGAAGGCATTAAGACTAGGTTTGCATGCCATATGGATTAATCAAACCTTGTTCTAAACTTTGTCTTTTCAAACTAATTTAGTGAAAGATTTTCTACAAAATATATATTAATTATGTTTTAGTACCAAATTATCTAAAAATTAATAAGAATATTAAACCTTTTTCTATATTAAAAACATTATTCACAATTCAGAGTGCATAAGAATAATAACTAATACTCAAATAGAATTTTTAGTTCTGAATGGACCAAAGGAAGTAATTTTTTTCTCTTTTAGAGGAAGAAACTAAGTAAAAAAGTTTATTGGTTCAGGCCATGCTATCTATATCTCTTGTTAATGAAACAATAGAAAATATATTCTCTTGAACCCCTGGTAGGGCTTTTTCCATTGTTCTATTGACTAGTTGACAATATGTCCTTAGTTTTATTTCACCATCCACACTGTATAATGAGATTTTAAAGGAAGAAGTGAGTCTCCTAGTTTTATTACAATTCCCAATACAGCTGTAACATGAAAACTCAAAATTCCATGGGTGTCAACTTATTAAACATTTGTTACCCTGAAGAAAACACAGTGCTCTTGAAAGTTAGATAGTGCCAAGATTTCTCTAGCACTAGGATGATGGTTAAGTGTTAGCTAGAAGGAATTCAATATAGGACAATTTTATAGAAGTATCTTGAGTCTTAAAGAAAATTGAAAACAGTAGAGACATCCATAAATAACTAGAAGTGAAAGAAAGAGAAGGACAATATTATTCAAGTCGAAAATGGTCTTGCTCAAATGGAGCCCAGTGAGCATTTGAGACTTTACACTTCCCAATTCAAAAATTTCTATATAAACTGGATGTTCAATGCTTTTTGTTTCTTCAATAACATCTAAGCACAGCTCATGCACATAGCAAACTCTTAGCTATAGACAGGAACTATCCAGGTGATACAGTTTCTGTCCTCTGATATTTCAGACTAATTTTACTAAATATACAATATATCAACACATTAAAGTATATGCCAATTTCCACAGGCTTCTATAATCAGAGAACTAAACACAGTCAGAAATAAGGTCTAATATTAAGTGAATTGAGGAATGTCTTTCAAATTACATCAAACAGTAAAAAGATCTACTCTACTCTTATATTACTTAAAGAGTAGTTATTTGCCTAAACATATTTCTATATCAGCATCAAATCTGAGAGCTGGAAATTAACATTTTTTGACCCAGCATTTGCTCTAATTTTTTTTTCTATTTCCAGTGCCTGGTTTTTGTTTCTGGATCACTTTTATTTTTAATTTTAACTGTGTCATTTTTTTTGTTACTTTTTTATTTCTCTCCAAAGCTGAAAAGCATCAGTTGGGATTTTTTTCTTCTGGTGGCCTTGATTTTAATTCTCCCAGAATTGCTCTTCCTAATGAGGACCTAGTTCTGAGATCCAGAAATTCCACTTCAGGGAAAGAACAATGAAGTTCACTAATAAACTCCAGAAATATCATCAAGTGATGGTGTCTTTCTTAAACTCTTTTCTCCAGCAACTATATTGCTTCTCTGACCCTGGAAGGCCAATCTTTTTTACCCCAATGAATTAATCTGCCTTCTTATACTTGTATGCATGCTATTCCCTGGAATACCTTGTTTTTAACTTTTTTTCTTTTTAAAAAAAAAAAAAAAACACATGTAGCGGGAAATCAGAAACTATACATGTGAATGGATCGCGTCAGAAAGCTGGAGACAAAAGGCGCGTGGTGGACTGGAAAGGATCTCGGAAGTAGACCTCTGAGGGAGCGGACCAGGACAGGAAGCCGGCATTCTCTCGTGAGAGTTCCGGACTGGTTGCACGGGATTTCGGATTGATGACACGGCTTCCCGGAGTAGACTGTGCCAGGCCGGTGGCCAGAGAGTTCGGCTACTTATGATGACCATGCTCTGTTGCTGTGCCGTAGTGCTGCCTTAAATGCATGGGAAAAGATTTTGGACCCAGGACAGAGAATTGAGTCATATACCCAGATTAAACAAGGTCCAACGGAGCCTTATACAGACTTGTTACAGAGGTTGACTCAGGTTGTAAATAGAGCAGTGTCGGATTCAGAAGTTAGGAAACAATTGATACTCTCTTTGGCCTTCGATAATGCTAATATGACATGTTAAAAATTGATCATGCCATTAAAGATCATGGGTGCACCCATAGACGAATGGATTCAATTTGCACTTAATGCTGAATATCTACACCATGATGAAGAGAATTGGGTAGGTCAAGCCATTGCTAATGCTAAGATGAGAAATCAAGGCATTATTTGCTTCAATTGTGGTAAGCCAGGCCAAATAAAAAGAAATTGTAGACAAAGCATACATGGGAACTTTTCCAATCACAGAGTGACTTAAACAGAAAGCCACTACCTCCTGGACTATGTAGGAGATGTAACAAAGGCAGACATTGGATGAATGAGTGTAGATCTATAAGAGACAAAGATGGCAAGCTTTTACCATCGGGAAACATAACTCGGGGCTTCCTCCAGGAAGCCCCCAAGAATCAGACCTCCAAGCCAAAAAGGGTTCAGTCATATCCAGTCACAGTGGAAGAGCAGTGTTCTCAGGATGAGTAACAAATCCCAAGCCTGAAACAGTAGACCATATAACCATAGACAATAGATTGCCCTTACAAGAGAAGTTGATGGTATCCAGTAAACCAATAAGACACATATTTTGGCAGACCTCCATAAATGAACAAAGACCAAAGTTGCCAATAAAAATAGACAATATTTTTATGTAGGGCTTAGTTGACACAGGGCCTGATGTTTTGATCATAACTCAGCAGGCCTGGCACCCCAGCTGGCCTCTGAAGGAGGTGGATGTTCAATTTTTAAGTATTGGGACATTGTCTCAGGTAAAACAGAGTGTGAGATGGCTAGAATGCATAGGACCAGAAGGGCAGAGAAGGAGATTGAAGCCATACATGGCCAACATAGCAGTGAACTTATGGAGTCGTGAGCTTCTACAACAATGGAACACTCAAATTAAGATTCCTCCAGGCCTAAATACTAGCCAAAGAACTAATTGTGGCCTTGAAAGTAATACTTCAAGAGACTACATAAAACAGCCATCGGTCATTCAGGTTGCACAAAGACGCAGTCTTAAAGCTGCAAGCATCCCTAAGATACTAACAGCCCTGCCTTTGAAAGGGTTGATGGATAAACCTATTTGGGTCCAACAATGGCCTTTGACAGAGGAGAAATTGCTAGCCCTAGAACAATTGGTGCAGGAACAGTTACAAGCTCAACATATTGAAGAATCAACCAGCCCATGGAATTCCCCTGTATTTGTGGTCAAGAAGAAGTCTGGGAAATGGAGAATGGTGACACATTTAAGAGCAATTAATAAAATGATTCAGCCCATGGGCACCCTACAGTCTGGTATACCTTTACCTTCCTTGCTACCTAAAGGATGGCCTATAATAGTTATTGATCTGAAGGACTGTTTTTTTTACAATACCTCTACAGGAACAAGACAGGGAGAAGTTTGTTTTCACTATACCTAATTTTAATAATTCATAACCGGTAAAAAGGTACCAATGGAGGGTCCTTCCACAAGGGATGTTGATTAGCCCTACCCTATGCCAATATTTTGTCCAACAGCCATTGGAAGTGGTACGCAAGCAATTCCCACAATCTATCATTCATCATTATATGGATGATATATTGTTAGCGGACCCAGACGTAAACACCTTAGAAAGACTGTTTGAGTTCTTTATATACCTTAGAGATCAGTCCTCTATCACTTGTAGGGTTGGTGAAAATATTTTCCCATTCTGTAGGCTGGCGTTTTGTCCTATTGACAGTGTCCTTGGCTTTGCAGAAGCTTCCCAGCTTCAGGAGATCCCACTTATTGATTGTTGGTCTTAGTGCCTGTGCCACTGGTGTTATTTTTAGGAAGTGGTGGCCTGTGCCAGTTTGTAGAAGTGTATTTCCCACTTTCTCTTCTATCAAGTTCAAAGTGGTTGAGGTTAAGTTGAGGTCTTTGATCCACTTGGATTTGAGTTTTGTGCAGGGTGACAGGCTCGGATCTATTTGCATTTTTCTACACACTTCCTTCCAGTTATGCCAACACCATTTGTTAAATATACTATCTTTTTTCCATTGAATGTTTTGGGCCTCTTTGTCAA
>PVIH01015787.1:0-29087 GCA_004025045.1 Sigmodon hispidus
GCAGTGAGCTCATGGAATGGAAGTCAACTGGGTTGATGCAAATGGCAAATGTATCCAAAGGGAGATTAAAGGGGACACTGATATTTGGGGGTAAACAATAGCTTGCTGTGAAGTGGCTTCACAAACATCTTTCAAATCAATGCTTGGAAAGAAAAAAAGAGCTGGATCGTTCCTAACTACTTAAAATGCACATCGTCAGTAACTGCAAAATGTCTTCCCAATCTTTTTGAATGTGGGTTCAGAGCTTAATGACCATGGCAGGAAAACTGCCATTTTGAACAAAGTCTCTCATCTCCACGGGGTATCGAGATGGGCCTTCAGACTGACCAGGGGCTAGGACCTGGCATTATGTTCCGTTTCAGCCAAGCACTCCCGAACCAGGCTTCGGGCATGAATGATGCCTCGTTTCAGTCTCTCCATGGCGCTCTTGCTCCCTGCACACGTGGGTCTGATCTCTTTCCCCAACTCCTCAATGATGGCCAGCAGCTCTGCATATTTACTCTGAGGCACCTGGCTATTTCCAGTTCCCTGGGTGTAGCCTAGTGACGGTGGCCCGTAGTCACTCAGCAGTTGCCGATACTGGGAGGATGTCGCCATGCTAGTGGAGGGTGAGTGGACACTTCCGGCGTTGAGGGCGGCGGCGGGCATGTGCGCGGTCAAGTTCAGCTTGTACCCGACATTCCCGAGGGCGGACGGCGCTCCGGGCAGAGCCGGGCTGGGCCTCGAGCACCGAGGCGGTGGCGAGGCCGAGGCCCGGACCGAACGACCCCGCGTCCCTGTGCCCGTCTGAGCGCCCAGCGGGCGCCCGCGCACTTTCTGTTGTCGCCGGCTCGGGCCGCGCCGGCAAATATGGCCGTCCGTCACCCTGCCGCTCGCAGCAGTATATCACCCATACATCGGGCGCGCGGCGCAGGGGCAGCCGCCGAGATAAGGGTTCCTAAAGGCATCCAGTACGAAGAGAAGCTGTCTTTCCACTAATATTTTGAATGAATTAAAAATACCCCTGGATCCTGACTTCTAATAACCCATGACTAGTCTGTTAGCTTCAGAATGGGGTGTGGAGGCTCACAAGTGCATCTCCATGTGGCTTCTGTTGGAGTGTTCAGGTCCAAAGGGCATCTCAACCACTGACTGTCTCTCCAAGGGTCAACTGTGTCTATCATGTTTCCATACTTTGTTCTGACTCCTGGACACTCATTTGGGCCACGATGTCCTTAGAGGCAACTTTTATTCAGTAAATATAGAAACTCATTATGCACAACTTCTGTCTCCATTTGCTTATTTGTTTCTTCATTTCATTGTCTTTTTGATCTTCAGAGAGCAACAGATAAAAGAACTAGCTCCACCTCAAAAGGAAATGAAAATAAACATTTTAAAAACATGCTGTAATATCCGTCCACTCTGGCACCTTGAGTTAAACAGAAAAAGGAAATTTGATCTGAATATTACAGGGAGAAAAAGACTTTTAAATTCTGCCTAAAATAATCACACCCATTTGATGCACAACAACTGTGCAAAATAATAAAAATTTGTGAAAAATGAGTTTTCTATGCAATAACCCTAGGTACTTTTAAAAAAAATGATAGAACATAGTTTTAAAATAACCCTAGTATTAAAATTCATAGCCCAAGTTTGATTTTTCGAATTCTGTCTGGATTTAAAAATGAGGCAGAAGGGTCAGGGCTATCACTCAGGGTAAAGTACTTGCTTATCAGGTACAGGGCTCCAGTTTTAAATTCCTTCATGCTCATGCACACACACACACACACACACACACACACACACACACACACACTCCATTAACACCACCAACATTAGCAGGGACAAGAATTACTACAGAAAATTAATGATAGATGGATATATAAATAATTTTTAAGGTCTCTTTTGGGGCAAAAGCAGGTTGTGCTTATTTGCAGCATTTTATAAAACTAGATTGTTCTAATCTCGAATGTCTAAACAGTAAATCAGGCTTACTGTGTGTACATTATCCTCTAGAGCTTCTCCTTGGTCCTGTTGTGAGATTCACAGTGGGCACTTGAGTGATAACTGCCCTGGGGTGCCCAGGACTTTCAAGGTTCAAACTGAAATAGTCCTCAGCACACTAGGATGCCTGGGTACCCTGACTAGGAAACTGAGATGTGAGTGAAGCTCATGTTGTCTGCTGTGCCTTGGTCGCTGACTCAGTCTCGTGTATTCAGGCATGTATGAAACCAAGGGTGGTTATTCTCAGTGTGGTAGGGTAAAACCTCAGACCTTCCACAGTTCTGACAGAAAGTAGTTTGGTGGCCATTTTCCTATGCCTTCATTTATTTAGCTGTAAAGCACAGAGAGCATCTGCCCTTCAGAGTTTGGGCAGAAAGGAACAGTGGCTGTGAACCCCAACACCCCATTCTACATCTAACTGGAAGCTGTCACCATGTCCCTGTATTCTTTATTAGACAAAATTGTTCTGATCCAGTTGTCTCACTGGTTGAGTTAGGTTGTGTGTATGTGTCTTGTGTAATCTTTTTTATGTCTACATGATATAGAATAACAGATTAAAAATGTTCAATTAAGCATTTTTATTATTTTCATTGTCAAGGTCAGATTGGTCCCCAAGCTGACTCTGGTTACTAATTAAAATGTTCCCCAACTGAATGATTTGGTGATCCTACGCAGTCGTGGCATGATTTGTAAAGCACTTTTTATCTACAAAAACAATATCACAAGGTATTTGCCATCCTCTGTAGGTCCTTAATGACTTTTGATTTCCTCCTTAAGATCTCTAGGAAATAATTTTTTAAAAAAGGTTCCATGTGAAACTCTTCAGAGATCCTTTACATGTAGTGATGAGAGTATTTCACATCTACTGCAGAATAGATGATAAATGCTGCATGCATGTCGGGTAATCTCTACTGCTGGAGAAAGCAATGTTGAAAAAGAGCATTTCTCATTATCTCCATTGCCAATGATTTTATAGGTGTTGTTGTTTGAGCATGTGGTGTATTTATGATCCTTTCTTCTAATAGTGACAATTTTCTCTAAAAGACAAAATAACTGCGTGTTTCTTCAACTTGGAGGATTCAGAATGATAAACATCTGGGCAGTCTTGAGCATGCAGAGGCCTGGATAATATCCATATTCTGTGTGACAGAGGAATGTGACACCTCCTTCATGGGTTATAGGAAAAGTACATTTAAATTGAATGTGGTTATGAGATGATTTGAAGCTGTCTAGGAAAATGGACCCACTTGGGACTCTGATTATACGTCAGTTAGCCAGTTCATTTATGCATGGTAAGTCAAGAATGACAGAGATGAATGCCCAGTGTTTCTGCTTCTTCTCAGATGTGATGGGGTGGGTAGAATCTGCATTATTCTATTTCTGTTCTGAAACCCATTTCCATTTCACTTGTAGGCTCGGTTTATTTTTTGTTCCACAAATGTAACATAAGACTCAAAGTATTCACTCTTAGACCATCAGACTATCCTTTCTCAGCTGGCAACTGCCTGGGTAGTTCTCATCAAGCATAAGATTTATGGTTTGGTGTTTATCCAGAGGAACTAGAAAACATTCAGTAATGTTACCTAAAGGGGCCAGTTAAATGTTTGTGTGACATAATATATAGAAACACAGTGTCCCTGTATCCCTCTCTGGCTTGAGCTGAAAATCCTTCAATGGCCTCTAAGATTCTGTTGGCTTCTATACATAATAAAGAAACTATACCCATCAATGGAATGATCATTAACACATTTGCAGGTTTTTCTAATTAGCAAATATGGATGTTTTGCCTGAATGTATCTATAAATCACATGTATGTCTAGTGCCTATGGAAGTCAGCAGAAGGAGTCAGATCCCCTGAAACTGGAGTTACAGACAGTTATGAGCTTTCATTGGCTCTGAACATGTTTACCTAACCCTAACTAAGCCTTGTCTTTAGACCCTGGCCCTTCTACTGTATAAAAATTCCCTGTGGTGTTAGTGTGGTGTCTTCTTTATGATCTTTTCAAGGCTTCAGACCTTCAGACCCGATTCTCATCAGTTCTTTCTGCATTCTTCACCTTCCTCCAATGTGGACCTTCACAGCACCAATTCACATAGAATAATAAAAAGAAAAGAAAAGCCCATCAAGAAACTGATCTTGGACTGGAGAGATGGCTCAGTGGTTAAGAACACTTGGTGCTCTTGCAGAGGACCCGGGTTCAGTTTCCAGCACCCACAGGGTGACTCCTAACCATTTGTAGCTGTTTTCAGGAGATCCAACAGTTTCATCTTGCCTCCCTGGGTACCAGTCATGCACGTAGTGGATGTCTGCACTCATGGTTAGGGGCAAACACTTGTACACATAAAATAAAAATAAATCTTAAGAGAAAGAAAGGAAGGAAGGTAGAAAAAAGAATAGGAGGAAGGAATGGAGGGGAAACTGACTGAAGCTTGTCTACGGGATGAGCCTGGGTGGTTGCCTGAGGGTAGCAGAGGCGCCACAGTAATCCATAGGCCTTGAATTACCTTTTTTTCCAATAAGGAAATGTATTTCCTGAGGCCTTGGCAACCTAAGAGCATCCCCTTCCCCGTCTCTCTCCTTTCCACCTTCTGATTTACACCAAATGCTTGCTAAACCAACTGCAGTCTCAGGATATCAGTGTCTGATTTATTCATAGGCATTAGGTGTATTGGACAGAGATCGTTTCCCCCAATATAGACATATCTGTATTTGTATTCATGAATAAGCTGCAGATTGTTTGGTTTTTGAAATATGTTCAGTTTTTGTTATATTAGAAATAGCCTGACTGTCATTATTTTTATGACCTGCTCATAGTCCCTTTCTGTAAAAATTCAAGGTTAGAGGGAAATAAACATAATAACCCTACACTATATATTGAATGAACTGCCATCCCGAGAAGCAGTCTGGCTTCCTGCTGCCTTCTGATCTCAGGAGCACTTCACAGTTGCAAATGTGACAGTCTGGGAGGAACAGTTATCACTATTTTCACCTGCATTCAATTGTAGAGTGAAAATTAAGATCTGAATTTGTTTATCATTTGCAAAGTGGTAAATACATTTCACTAATGGTTTTAATTAAAATGGAAAAATTCCATATATGACAGTGAGAACCTGCTTTCCCCAAGGCATGCTTGAGTGCGGATGAGTTTGAATTACGTTCGAATCCCATCATTGTCCATTAAATTCATTGGGCAATGGGAGCCCAGGCTGAGATTTCTAATTCTGGGATTTGGCAAATATGAACAGCGTCTCGGTGGTTTAGTTGGGATGGGGATGCCAGCTTCAGCAAGACCAGCCCGAACAGCATCTGGCACTCTATTTAGTGCTGACTCTGCTCAGTCTTCCTGTGGATTTATTTGCCCAACCAATAAGGCAAATCTGAATGGAACAGGAAACCCTGCCCATAAGCCTCTCCAGAGGGCTCAGCACTCTGAGCATTATCACCTTGATAAATCAGCATTCTGATTTATCAAGGTGAGTGGCTAATGTGCAAATAATAGGTTGTGACCATTCTTAAGACTTGCCCAATGTAAGTCATAAAGAAATGACAGTCTATTGGTGTTTCCTGTGGGAACAGATTTAGGAGTAGATTAATGATTCTTGTCAGTATGCCTTGCTTTTCTAATCAAGTTTGAGCATGTCTCTCTAGTATTTTTAGACTTGGAGGATTTTTACATTCCATTTTCCTTATATATCTATAGTGATGGTTTGTAGTCTCACAGAAGAGTTCTGTGCTCATTAACTGAAATGCTCACACAAATATTGGAATATGGCATTTCCAGATGGTTAACCCAGAGACCCAGACATCCCAGTGTGGACAGGGGATTAGGCAAATGGAGCAGAAGTGTCTCTCCAAGATGTGTGATAAATGGCCTTGGGAAGAGCTAACCCAGGAGCCTCACTTTGTAGCCGATCTGTAACATCAAAAAGCAGGGGTTGTGGTGAGTCTTCCTAGAACAGCACAAGTCCCTAAGCACAGGCCATGGTGTATGGCCTGAAGTGTTGGCAGATGGGGGAGAGAGACCATAATGCTAAAGGACACAGCTAAGCTTCTACATCCAGACCATGTCTGCACCATGATTTTGGCACCGTCTTAGATGGTTAGAGAAGGCTTTCCAGACCGCCCGACAATTTCCAGTGTGCCTCCTAATCTTTAAGTAAATTTTCTCTTTTGAAAAAATTGGTCATGAGACTAGAGGGATGGCTCAGAGGTTAAGAACACTGGCTGCTCTTCCAGAGGTCCTGAGTTCAATTCCCAGCAACTATATGGTAGCTCACAATCATCTGTAATGAGACATGGTGCCCTTTTTTGGCCTTCAGGGATACATAAAAGCTTAATACTGTATACATAATAACATAATAAACAAGAAAATCTTTTTTTAAAAAAAAGTTGGTCAGGGTTGGTTTCTATTCCTCTCAGGTAAATACCAGACTGGTTTGGGTATTCTGATACCAAAACAAACTTGAACCCAGCCAGATGGTACAGAACCTACACTCTTAAGCCCTGTAGGAGCCACCTATACTGGGAGCTATCATTATGCTGGCCAACAGACTGCAGGTGCTCTGCTGAAGTGCCATGGAGACTATTGTACCAGATGGAACATCTTTTTTTTTTTTTTTTTTTTTTAAAAAGGTTTTATTTTTATAATTAAGTTGTGGCTGTGATCAAATAAAATGGTCTTTTTTATAACTTTTAAAATGTCTTTTCACCTTATGTCTTTCGTTTTTCTCCTTATTTTGTCAAGGTTAATGGAATCTTCCAAGAATTATATTTGTGTTTTAAGTCACAGATCTGACAGACTCACTTCATTTGTATTAGTTTCCCATGTATAATGGTAAACTTTTTATGTTCACTTGGTTGGACTTAGGATTGCTTAGATACCTCACATTTTTTCTATATTTGTCAAGGTATCTCTAGAAGATATTAAGCATTTAAATCAGTAAAGATCTACCCTTTCTAACTGAACATCATTGCCCAATCATTTGGGAAATGCAATAGACCAGAAGAATAAAAGGGGAGGGGGGGCAGATTTGCTTTGTCTTCCTGAGCTAACACATCTCTTTCCCTGCCTAGGACACTGTAACTTCAGGTCTTGAGCCTTCAGATTTACACTAGTGTGGTCCCCTCTGCAAAGTCTGCACAGGTTCTCAGGCCTGCCTTCTTATAGCAAATCCCATCACCAGCTTTCCTGGTTCTCCAGACTGTGGGATGCACAGGCTTCAGTAATGATGTGAGTCAATTGCTAAAATACATCTCTTAAATACATATAGGACTATATAGTTGCTGTTTCTCTGAGAATCCTGGAAAGTACATCAGGATAATTAAGATAAAAGTCGGCAATGATCATTCTGTTAAATGGCTGTTTAATTTCTTTACTATCAAATAATAATGCCCTATTTAAGAAGCAGACTTTCTTAGAGGAATGCTGCCTACCTGTCTTCAAGTGCAAATTCAGAAATGGATTAGATTTTGCTCACCAGGAACAATGAGCTGAAAAAGAGCATAAAGCCATCAGGAAGATGTTGCATTCTTTTTCATGAGTTTATGAGTTGACAAACCATGCAGTGAATTGGTCATTGAAGAGATGTCCAACATTAGTAGAGTTGAGGGAATTCATACCTCAGAAGCATAAAGGAATATTTAATCTCTTCACTGCTGGTATAGTAGCCCTTAGGAAGGACATTTTGTTTGCAGAAATGAATGCATATGATAATCTTGAGAGAAGGTTAAAGCCGTAGGGGCAATACCAGGTCACAGGAAAGCTCAAATGCTCTCTCGGAGTGGGGAACACAGAAGGAGAATGAAGAGGAGACATGGGAGAAAATCTATCATATAATAATAGGATCAAAGCTAGACTAGACCTTTAGGAAAAGAGAAAACCGAATGTACTACTTAATTTGGCCTTTCTTTGAAAGTCAACACTTTGTAAAGAGCAGAAAATTACCCAGAACAGTTCTAGTGAGGGATTTCTAGTGAAGAATCCCCACTCTGTATGCTGGTTGACATGGGACAAAGGTGTAGCTTATGCATACAGGTGAAGGGCTGACAGACCAGTGGATGCCTTCTCTGCTAAAACAAAACAAAACAAAACAACAAAACCTCTGTTTGTTTTAAATCTGAGCAGAGAATCAGGAGAGGTAGGGAGGAAAAGAATGTCAGAGAGAGACTCCAACTCTAGGCCAGCTGACATTAGTGGAAAGAGGTTATCTTTAACGTCAACCTGACCCAACCTATACATTGAGAGAAGAGCTTCAGATGAGGAACTCCCTACGTCAAACTAGCCTATGACCACATGTGTAGGGGATTATTATCTTCACTGTGAAAAAATATGGGTGGGTCCTATCTCACTGTGGGCAGTACGGTTGTCAGGGTAGTTCTGTAAGGAAGCCAGCTGAGCATGGGCCTGTGCAAGCCAGTGAGCAGCATCCCGTGGGGTCTGCTGTTTCTCCTTGGCTGTGAATGAGTGTCCTGGGTAGAGGAAATGCTGCTTGGAAGAGCAAGCAGGCCTACCTTTGAGCTCCTGCTGGAGTCCTGACTTTGTCCAGCACTGGCCTTTGACCTGGAAGTGTAAGGCCCAGGAACCCTTTCATCCCCTAAGTCACTTTTGACCAGGGAGTTTATCACAGCCTCAGAAAGAAAACTAGGACAGGGAGGGACATGATGTGGGGGTTGGGGAGATGGAAGTTAGAGCTTCTGGAGGATCTGAGCTTGGAGCCATGTCATCAAAACCCCAGCTCAGGATAGACACCGAGTGACAAAGTATGGCAGAGGAAGGGACATATCCAGATGTCCGTGTGTATTAGCCAGGCCTTTGCGCTGCAGACCAAGACACATGAGATAGTAGCTTAAAATGGGAAGGATTTATTTTGCTTTCCGTTTTCAGACTGTCCCCTCCACTATGGCATGCTCTGTTATTTCTGAGGGGGGTGGTTTCCCATACAGACTCACAGAATAATGGAATCACAGTAACTGAACTATTCTAGAATAGAATTCTAATGTGTTCAGCTTGCTCCTTGCTTTAGCCTTGATGACCGTGGAACTGTTCTGATTAGCTCCTGGGAAAGAATTCTTTATCTTACTGCCCAAGCTAGCAAAAAGCATCTGATGTGATAGTGAAGCTTCCTGCTGTCGGACTCAAGGACAGCACGGAGATTTCTCAACATACTGTTTGAGTATTGTGTACTATGTACTATGCTTTGTTTGAATCCTGGCTTGAAAATGTATACAAAAACTCAAGGTCTTCATGATTTCAAACCATGGGGTCCCTCCCAGTTTCTTTGCTGAGTGTCTACCCCTAGCAGCCCCAATGACTCATTGGCTAGCGCTGACAGGTGAGTCAGGAAGGACCCAAGAACAAGGTAACTTCAAGGACCCATACCCAGTCACCTTACTCCAGCTAATTCTAACCTCCTTGGGTTTCCTACCATCCCCAAATTGCTACTACATAAGGACCCAACATTCAAAGTATAGGCCTATGGAAACCTTTAACATTTAAATCATCCTACTCAGTTTCACCAAGACTTGAATGACTCATATCCTGAGGAAAACATGGGGAAGAGAATAACTAGGGAAGAAATCAACTTTGGGGAGATTTCTCCTAATTATACCAAGTAGAGCAGTCAATCTGTGATTCCTCTTCTGTTTCTTTCCCCTAAACTCACTCTCAATACCTGCCAATAATCCAGACCAGAGAGCACAAACATTCGTGAGATTGTTCACCAGAACTTTTATGGATTTCCTAAAGCCAAAAATCTCTGGAGAAAATTATAAGAGCATTTGTTTCTAATGATTAAAAATGTGTCTTGCCAGCCGGGTGATGGTGACACACACCTTTAATCCTAGCACTTAGCAGTCAGAGGCAAGTGGATCTCTCTCTCTCTCTCTCTCTCTCTCTCTCTCTTTCTCCACTCTGTCTGTACCTCTGCCTGCTGCTCTAATAAACTCCAGTGTGGTATTCCCGGTGTTGAGCTTCCATTCACACGCCATGTGCAGAAAACTTACACCAGCATTTGGAAGGCTCAGGCAGGTGGATCTCTGTGAGTTCCGGGTGAGCCAGGACTACATAACGAGATCTTCTCACAATAAATGAATAAGTAAATAAATAAATAAATAAATAAATAAATAAAGCTAATTTAATTAAAATTTGATAGTGCCATCAATTGGATATTTATCTTATTAGTCTTAGCAGCATCTAAATACAGTGGAGAATATACATGTATTTGCTAGAATTTAATCTCTGTAATAGATAACTTGAAAAATGGTAGAAATAGGGAAAATTCACATAAAACTGTGGCATGGGGTGCTAATGGTTTGAATGTCATTTAATTATTTACTCATGTCTCCAAACAGTCTACTGTTGAGAGCTTGGGTCTCAAAGTGGCCCTATTCAAAGTGATGGAACCTGGACATGTGAGCCCTGGCAGGGGATCCTTATGTCTTGGAGATGTGACTTCGGCAGGGCTTACGGGACCTCAGCCTCTCTCTCTGACTTCCTGTTTGGCACACCCTTACAATGACAAGTGCTGGGAGAGGCTCTTTACCAGAGCTGAGTGGATGTAAGCGCTATGTCCTTGCACCTCCGAAACTGAACCATGTAAAAACTTTAGAGTAAAAACTTCAGTTGCCTCGAGTATTTCATTGTAGTGAAACAAAGCTGATTAATATAGGAAGCTCTTTGGTCATTGGTGAAGAGGCCACTTCCAGACTTCCAGTTTTTGTTGGCAGTGGCTGTGTGTCATGGCAAGGCCTGTTCACTTGCAGCTTCTCATTGAACTCTATTTTACATCTAGTCTTGCTTCATTATTGCTAAAGTGTGGCTTTTATTGTTATGGCCCAAGAGAGAATTCTGTCTAGCATTCCCACATCTCAAGACATTTAGTGAAAGGTAATAGGTGAAGGACACACTTTTCTGTTGTCTCTTAAAGAACCATGTGAAACTTTCGTGTAATCTTTCTTCTTATACACTAATGTCCAGAACTTAGTTACCTGTTTATGTCTAGCTGCAGGATTACCGGGAATTGTAGTCATTATTCACGGCTGCCTCTGGCTGAGATAAGCTGTGGACACTCTGGAAGGACGAACTCATATTGGAAATAAATGAAGTTTCTGCCTCAACAAATGTATGTGATTTGCTCATTTTCTCATATCCAATGAGGACGATCAGGACTAGAGAGAACGCAGTTCCCCTGGGTTCCTGGTTGCCAGCTGGCAGTTTTATTAAGCTTCCTATCTTGTCTATTTCGTGGTGCATATAGCTCTCTGTCAAGCAGAAGCCTCTCAGGTAAGTTGATGGGTTTACTTAAAATGTCATTTTGCTTTCTCTCTGTCATTCCAATGATCTATGTGGTGCTGTATGTGTGTTCTCTTCCGTACTTAACACTGAATAGCAGAATATCCTCAGATCGCAAGAGATGAGTGATTTGGGGCCCAGGTTGTTCCCTGGGTGACTAAGGAAAGTACAGAGAAAGTCAAGAAGCAAACAAGAGGGGGTCGAAGCTCACAGAGGATGTCACTGGACAGCCGGGAGCAGTGGAACTTGACAGACACTGAGCTGGGAACTGTGGGTATGTTATGAAATAAGAGAAATATGTGGGTAATAAAGGGCATTTCTCTGCTCCTGGGGATTTCTTGTGTAATATATTTTCCAAAGGTGAAAAAATATTTATGATTAGTATGTAGTTGTTGTAGATATCTTGAGAATAAAGTTAGGAGTTTATCATGTAAACAGGGCATAATAACCATGGATTCTGATTTCCTTTCACAAAGTGCATTCTTGCGAACTTGTAAGCAAAATTGAGACATCAATATTTGCAGATAAAGGATGCTCACCCTGCTTGATACCATCTTTGAAATCTAAAATGGAGCATTTCATTTTTCATTTTCACCTTTTGTTTCTTTTTTTTTTCTTTTCGTGAGAGACAGGTTCTCAATACGTAGCCAGGTTAACCTTGAACACACGGCAATTCTTCTGCCTCAGCCTCCTGAGTGGTAGAATTATAGATGTGTAGCACATGTCAAGGTTTTAAAAGGACAATTGAAAATCAGGTCTCTCTCAGTCCTAAGGCAGGCCCTCTAGTTTTCCTTCACAATAGGGGATGTGTAAGGACTCTTTCCCTAAGGGGTAGTCTCTGTGATGCTCTGTATGTCTTTCATCATGAAGAGGTACAGGGTCAGCCCTTGAGTGAGCCTAGCTGCCTGAATAATGGCTCCTAGCCTTTTTTTGTTAAGGGAGTCAGTGTTTATGCAGGTGACTGGCGTTCCTAGGAGTGCTGTGGAGGATAGTTGTGGAGAGGCGGGGGAACTAAGAATGTAGAAGCAGGAGCTGAGAGATTGGAGAACTGTGGCCATGACTCCATGGTGGGCCATTTGGACATCATAGTGGGTCTGAGAGTGTAGATATAATCCTACCACAGTCAGACTGTAAAGGGAGGCTGGCTGGGAGACATTGTTCAGAATGACTGTTGCTTCTCAAGGCCAAGCATCCCAGTGTGGGCTGTAGAATAGAGATTGTTGGTCGGTGGTTTGGGCAGCTGCACAATAATGCAGGAAGCAGTGAGCATCAGCTGGGCAGATGCCACTCTGTCTTTCCATCACTTTAGAGAACAATGGCCTGTCTTTTGTTTCCAACTTCTGCATAAATTTCTGTTTTGGCCAAAACTATCTCAGAACCATGAGTGGTTCTGGCAGAAGAATTCCAGCTGAAGCTGCTTGACAAAGTAGACCTTCTCCAGAGTGAACCAGCAAAGGAGATGGGGACCAAAGCTTGTACAATTGGCAGCACTGAGTAAATGTGTGCTTTTGACATGAGCACAGTCATGTTAAGAGCTCCAAAGCCTCATACCCATGGGTATGGCAAAAACCTTCTGATCTCAGGGTGAGTATTGATAGTGTGTGTAGAAACCATCAACCACAGCTTCCTCCTCCAAAATGTTTACAACCAAAGTCTACTCCTTCACCAACTCCCTACCAGGAATAGCTAAGCCCACCTCTTTATTCAGCAGCATAAATCAACATGCCTGCTTGTTCAGCTGTATACAATCAACCTGCCTCCTTGTTCAGATATATAAAATGTACATGCTAAGTTCCTGGATTGTGGCTGCAGTTGGTGTCCTCCATCAGAGGGGACACAGACCACCAGATCCCAGCTTGTCTGCTTTTGTGTCTGTGTGTGTGCCCATTTCAGTCCCAAATTCCCTTAGTTTAAAGATTAATCCCTGGGCTGGAGAAATGGCTCATCAGTTTAAAAAAAATACGCTCTCCTTTAAGAGTATCTGCCAGGGCTGGAGAGATGGCTCAGCGGTTAAGAGCACTGATTGTTCTTCCAGAGGACCTGAGTTCAATTCCCAGCATCCACTTGGCAGCTAACAACTATCTGTAATTCCAAAATCTGACACCCTTACACAATTATACATGCAGGCAAAACACCAATTCACATAAAATAAATATAAAAAAGAAAGTTTTTTTTTTTTTTTTAAAAAAGATTAATCCCTGAAACCATGCAGAGTGTAGCAAAGAGAAGGTAATGACAATTGACCCAGTTCACCTACTTCACATATTTGCAAGAACAAAAGCAAGAAGGTCATTGAAAACTCACCATGTGTAAAGCATCAGATGATTGGGGGTGAGGATTTAGCTCAGCGGTAGCACTCTTGCCTAGCAGGTGCTAGGCCCTGGGTTCAGTCCCCAGCTCTGAAAAACAAACAAACAAAAACCACAAACATCAAATGATAGCTTTCGTTTTGTGAGTATGGAATAACTATATATGTTTGCCCTTCAGATTTCCATTAAAGGAGGAGGAGAGCTGCCCAGGTGGAGAGCATTTGGATTCAATTCCCACATTCCCAAAATAAAATAATAAAAAGTAAATTTCACTATAGGTACAGTCTTGCTTTCTAGTAGCTACAAGGGGAACCATCCAGGAAGATGAGTCCAAGTGCCAAATGTTTCGCTTGATTGATGGAGTACTGGAGGTTGCCATATAAGGATAGCAGAGCATCCTACACCATTCAATATTTACAAAGACAATTTATCCCAGGAGCAAGCGCACTAATAGTTTCCCACTTGGTGTTCATTAATGCTCATTATGGATTGTTTCCCTTAGCTTCATTAAACCTTAATCTCAGCTGTTTTCTGGCATATTAAAATATGGCAGACTAACTAAGTAAGACTAGCCACAGATTTAATTTTATGCAAAAGAAAAGGGTCAGTGAATTAGATGAGTTTGAAGACTGGAGCAGTGACCTATCCTATTCAGAACATTCCAGAGGGGCTGTATATCTCAATGGTGATCACCTTACAAACAAAACAAAAAAGGGTTCTTGTATCCCAGGCTGGCCTCAAACTCATTATGTGGTCACAGATGACTTAAAGCTTCTAATTCTCCTGGCTCCACTTCCCAAGTAGTGTCAATTCAGGTGTGCAGCAATGCCTGCTTTACACAGTGCTGAGGATGACTTCAGGCATGCTAGCCACACTATCAGTTGAGCCATATCCCCAGCCCTGGGGACAATCTTGAGGACAGAGCAGGAAAAATAGGTTGAGAACCCTGAGAGGTCTTTTTGGTCTTTATTTTTGGGGCATTCAGATAACTTTGGGGAGCATAGGGAAGGTTTTCAGACGTGGCACTGTGTACCCTCCCAGGCTCCGACTGAGCCACCAGGAGATGGGTTCTTGTCTACAGGGTCCCATCAGCTATTCTTTGGGCTGGCTCAGGGCTGAAACAAATGGGAGAGAACTCCCTTTGTCCGATGCCCGTCTTTCCATTCTCTTTTAGACATTCCTTCCCTTGGTGTTAGATGTTCTCGTTAATCTTGGGTTGCCCAAGGTCACTTACTGCTGTTTGTTCCTTAGGCCAGCTTTGATCAGGCAATGTTTTGTGCCTCAGACTTTCCAGGGCCATTTTCTCTGCTCATTTCCATTGTCCCTTCAAGGTCTTGCTTCAGCTAATGGAGCAGCATTGTTAATAGGCTCAAAAATACTCAGTCAGCAAGAATCTCTTTAATAATGATGGCAACTGGGTGTGTCCACGTTCCCAGATTTGTCTACTGGCTCCAAATTGGACCTTCTGATAGAGAGATAATTTAGGCAATGCTTTGGTTGTTTTCACTGGCCACCTACTCTGCCTACATGTGGGCTAAACCACAGATGCAAATGTCTAGTTAATTATTAATGTGATTGATGGTTACCTATTGCTCAAACGCAAAGGTCATAAATGTTTTACATCTATGGATTCTTAATAAATGCTTGTTGTCTGAATCAATCTTTACAGTGTCTTTTCCCAGTGATTTTACTGTGTAAGTTACAGAGACAGGTGGGCATCAGTATTTCAGCAAGCACAATTTCAGTAGAGAAGATGTAGAACTGTGAAGAAGAATTATAATCCTGGAGAACAAGGCCAAATTTATGAACAGATGAGCAGAATGAACAGCAAAGGCATCTGAGGCTGTAGGCCAAGTGTGTTAGCCTGCCTGTGTTTGGGGCAAGGTTTGGAAAAGGTGGGGAGTAGTTACTGGGAACTGTCACAGGAGATGATACAGAAGCTTAATGGTTGGCAACGCCAAAACAAAACAGCCAATGGAAACTCACTCAGCCATTGCCTGGAGGGGTTCAAAGCATCTTAGGAGCACATCTTTCTGGAGTATCTGGGACCTCTCACATTCTCTTCACAAGTCCATCAGCATTGCAGGCCTACAAGGTTTAAGTCTGATCTCTAGGAAACATGGGACATCATGGGCCTCTTCATATTAAACAAATACATTGTGCATTTTTCACTAAAGTATCCATGTAGGATAAGAACTTATTCTGGTATCTGAATCAGCCCATGAGTCCATGTACAGTAATAACTGAGAAATGGTATCTGGGTCTTTGGTTACCTGATATGCTGCAGCAGAGCAAGAAGTTGACTTAGAGAAGATCATGGTTTAGTTAACTAATCTGCTTTAATTTTGAGCCACATACACCCTCTCTGAACCTCAGTTTCCTCTTTTATATGGTAGAATCCTGACAATTCTATCCACCTGCCAGGATCCTTATAATAAGATCCTATGTATAAAAGTTTTTGGTTTGGGCCAAGGAGATGACTCAATAAAGACACTTGTCCATAGTCAGACCTTTTCTTAGGAACCACTGGCTCCCCAGTAATGGCACAGATACTTATTATTAATTATAAAAATTGGCTGATAACTTAGGCTTGCTAACCAGCTCTTATAACTTAAATTAACCCATATTTATCAATCTATGTTTTTGTCTCCTGGCCTTTTTACCTTTAGTTTGTACCACTGATGCTTGTCAGGCTGAAAACTCCCCAATTCTTCTTCCCAGCATTCTGTGTGCCTGAAATCCTGCCTGGCTATTGGTTGCCCAGATTTTTTATTAAACCAATCAGAATGACACATCTTCACAATGTACAAAAGGATTATTCATAACATTTCCCTTTTTGCCTAAATAAAAGGAAAGGGTTTAACTCTAATACAGTAAAGCTATTATCAGGTAAGCGTGATATGTATAGATGATCTTCGGACACTTCAAAGACCTACAGAATATGGCACTTAAAATGATAAACATAAAGCTTTTCTTGACAATGAGACGTTTGCTCCTGGTGGCACAAATATGCTTTGAAAAAGGATGATGGGCATTAAAAAACCTCTATATGGAGTTGCTTTTTTATGGCAAAAGCTAGCCATTTGGGTGGGAAACCGCCTTTTGCCTAGACTGCTTTGATATGATATGATAATTATAAGAACAATTATCAGGTAAGAGCTACATTCACAAGCTTAGTTCATTAGTCTATTAGAAAATATTTTATTATTTATCTTATCTTGGGGAGTTCAAAGTTCTATACCTAATTTATCTTTGATCACAACTAAGGAAAACTATAAGTATGCATATCTATTCTTCAACTCATCAAAGACTCAGAAGGATTTAATCTTCGTAAACAGGAAGTGCAGAGGAAACAACTTTCAAATCTAAAAGAAAGGATGGAAACAGCTGGCTGCCTGGACAGTTACCCAAGTTTCCTCAGCAACACTGGGGCATCCTCTTCAGCCTATAGGCCCAGAATATCTGATAGACTTTTCTGTGAATGGGGAATTCTTGAAGGACTGTCCCACCCTGTCTTGGCAAAGTTTGGTAGTCATTTTTCTTTGTGTCCTGTTGGTCCAGTTCCAGCATAGTGTCAGCAGTCTAGGCAAAAGGCAGTTTCCCACCCAAATGGCTAGCTTTTGCATAAAAAAGCAACTCCATATAGAGGTTTTTTAATGCCCATCATCCTTTTTCAAAGCATATTTGTGCCACCAGGAGCAAACGTCTCATTGTCAAGAAAAGCTTTATGTTTATCATTTTAAGTGCCATATTCTGTAGGTCTTTGAAGTGTCCGAAGATCATCTATCTAAAATATAGCTCTGCATGATCTTAAACCATACCTAATAGGACTATAAGTTTAATAGTTTTAAATGACTATTAACCTATATTTATTATCCTAAATATCTTTCAAAGACTAAAACTTTTCATAACTTTTACAAATCAGTGGCATAGGTACAATACCTTAAACAAGAATAGAAACATATATACAGTATAACAAAAATAATCTTAAAATTTTATCAATATACAAAAATCCATACCAATGTAAAATATTTGAGACTAATGGTTGTTTAAAAGTAGACTCAACAATCCATCATTTCTTACCCTATCATTTCTATATTATACCCTCCTTTTTCCTTCAGAAGAAGGTCTTTGAATCAAATTCTGTTGTTTAACTTTTTTTTCTGACCATGACCAATAGCAACTTGTAACCAACCCCACTAAACGATGACAAACATTGAATGACTAAAAACCATTGACCCTACCTCTTGGGAATGTGGATGACCTGTTTTATATACTGCTTCCTGTTGTCTGGGGGTGCTAAACTCTCCAGGAGACACCAGGAAAATTGGGATACTGGTCAAGTCCTGGGAGAGTTAGCTGTATTATTTGTTGTCCAGTTTCTGTGCAATGGGGGAAGGGCAGGCTTATCTGAGGTCCTGGATGAAGTAGTCTGTGAGGCTGGACCAACCTTGAAACTGTTTTGGATGCAGAACTCTGAGGAAACTGAAACAGAGGGACTCTGAGATGCTGGATCACTTGGGACACTCATTTCCGTTGGTGTCTGGTTCCCTTGCTCTGAAAACACATAAGCTTTCAAAGGTAACATACATATCTACATTAACACAAGTATGGAATGTGTAGTGTACACAGTCAGTTAAAGGTAATTTTTGTCCTATGTTTGAGCAGGTAAAAAGCATCTGTAAACTTTATAAGCCCATTTGAACCATATAATCAAACTGTAATATAAATCTCTATCCATGGCATATGAAAGGATGGCATGTAATAATAAGTCATGAGGACTCTGTAGCCAGCAAGATTTATCATGTCTCATCTCATCTCAGAGCTGTTCCCATGTCAAGGGATCAGTTTATAGTCACCTGTCCTGTGGTCTTTATTGGCTTCCTCCTGATGTCTGTAGCCAAGATACTCAGGTGGTCTCCCCCAGTCAAATCTAATCTCCATCAATTTGGAAGAAATGTACAACCTTTAATTTCCCATAGAAACAAAAAACATAACCTATCCCCCCCACCCAATACAACACATTGTCTCACTTCCATTTTGAAGTTAAGACAGTTCTAAAATATATAGGTTGGTTTAATTCAGCAATTTCCACAACTCAATGTCTCTCAGCAGCTATTGTTTTTTTTGTACATAAGCATTTAAAAAATTCAAAGTTAGCAACACATCTTATAGGATCCAGACTCTCTGAGTACTTTTCATCCTTATTTTTTTTTATGAAATTACTTTTATCTTTCTTTAAAGACTTTATTATTTTTAAACTATTTTTCTATGACTGTCTACACTATTTTTTTTCCCTTAAGCCCACGCACATTGACAAACACACTGTAACGTGTTTAGAGGTTTTTTTCATCTGAACCCCCTTTTCTGGGCATCTGTAACCTTTTTGATCTGCATGAGCAAAACCTTAAACCTGCCACATATCTTAGCTCATGGCACACTGGCAGCTCAGGTATGGCAGCAGCTGCCAGGAGATGTGTCTCTGCACTGTGGCTGGCATGAGAGACATGAGACTACAAAGCTGCACTTGGCTCCATTTTTGTGTGTTTAGAATCTTTTTGAAAGTTTTCTCAGGTCTTATATGGATATACATGCCTGGATGTTGAGCACTCTTTGTAGTGGGACTTTTAATCGGGGACCATAAGCTTTCCGATAATCACACAGAGACTTATTACTAATTACAAAAGCCCAGCCAAAAGCTTAGGCCTGTTACTAACTAGCTCCTGCAATTTAAATTAACCCATATTTATCAATCTAGTTTTTGATTTCCAGCATCTATGTTGGTCAATTTTCTATCACCTTTAGCTTCAGCTCCAGGAGATCTGCTATTCTCTTCTGGCCTCCAATAGCACTCCAATACACACACATAGACACACACACAGACACACACAGACACAGACACACACAGACACACAGACACACACAGACACAGACACAGAAGCAGACACACAGACACACACACAGAAGCAGACACACACACAGACACAGACAGACACAGACACACATACACATTCACACACACAGACACACACACACACAGACATACACACACACACAGACATACACACACACACACACACACACACACACACACACTTAAAAAAATCTTAAAGAACTTAAAGTGCTTGATAAACTCTAAATCACCAGAGAAAAGTACAGTGCACGTGCCCATCTTTATAACTGGATAGATCCTCCATTTTCTATTTATTAATTACCCCTGTCTTTCCTCCCCTACCCCATGCTCTGCCTTTAGTAAACCTGATTCCTCATGTGGAATCATGGAGGTTTTGTCTTCTGGTCACTAATTTTATTTTACCTATATAATGTTTTCAAGGGTCATGCGTTACTGTTGCATGTATCAGAATTTCCTTCCCTTTCAAATCTGAATACTACCCCATCATACACACATCTCACCTCTCTACACACATTTCATCTACCCATTTTCTTGTGTGTGTTGCTGTTTGGCCATGGCACATGACATGGCCATAAACTCTGTGTGGGAACTGTGTGTTCCTTCTCCTCCTTTGAGGTACACATGTAAAATGGAGTTGTGATGTCATTTCCACATCGTTCCTGCAGCTCCCACAGCCTTCTACACTCTGACAAGAAATGTATGAAAATGCCAGGTTCTCCTCAGCAATAGTTTCTTTTGCTGAATCTTAAATGAGACTCGAGTGAGTATCGCTCTTGACTTACGTGGCAATGATTTGCGTGTGGAGGTCAAAGGGCAACTTTCAATGCAAGCTGTTGGCCTCGGCAGCAAGGGCCTTTACTGGCTGAGCCTTCTTGTGGACTTTAAAAGTTATTTATTTGTTAGTTAGTTAGTTTTTATCAACTTGACACAAAACTAGACATATCTGGTTTAAGAGAGAATCTCCATTGAGGAATTATGTCTATCAGATTGTCTAGGAGGCAAGTGTGGGGGGGTTTCTTGATTAAAGAATGAATGTGGGAGGACTCAGCACATTGTGGGTAGGTGGTTCTGAACATTATTTAAAAATGTGGGCTGAGAGAGCCATGGAGAATGAGCCAATTAGCAGCCTTCTTTGCTTTAGTTTCTGCCTCCAGGTTCCTGCTCAAGTTTCTGCCCTGAATTCCCTTCATGCTTGAGTGCCGAGAAATAAACCATCCCTTCCAACTTGCTTTTGGTCGTCATCTTTATCACAGCAATAGAAAGCAAAGGAATATTAATGGGATCTCACTCTGTGGCCCAGGCTGGTCTGGAACTCTCTGTATAGCCCAGGCAAGCTCCAAAGTCATAGCAATTCTCCTGCTTCAGCCTCTGGAATGTTGGGATTACAGACGTGAACTACCATGTCTAGTTAGTGGGCCCACTTTTGACACCACATACATCTTATAAAGATTTTTTTGTAGCTTTGCCTTTGATTGCAAAAGATTTAAATTGTGTCACCTGAGGATAGATTGGTTAGTTCTGATTTTGGTTGTCTGTGACTGATTTTGCTGGAGGTCCTTATGAATAGTCCTCAGTCTCTAGAGCCTGGAGGAGGTATTCTTAGGCCAAGCTGCTGGCTATATAATATTTCCGGATGTGCAAGAACCTTTTTAAATTTTGACTTCCTGTCACTGACAGCTGCAAAATACCATCAGACATAGATGGTAGAATACATTGTTTCCAAACCGGTTTCTGATTCTTTTAAATTTTCTTTCTTAATGTCTTGATTAAATTTCCTAAATGGGAATCCTTTCCCCTCACTTTTATGGACTGTTTTTTTCCCATAGTCATTTTGATTCTTCAGGGGTAACTCTCACTGCTGCTGGTCCTCCACAGGCTGAAGGGAGGCCTCCTCCTCTGCTGAGAATCCATCTCACTGGGAGAAAGAAACCAGTCTGAACATGCCTCCACCTCCCTTCAAAGCTTCAGGCTTGATCACTGGCCTGTTTATTAATCCTACCGCAGCTTAGATTGAGCGATAAACTCGGTCAGACTGGGCAAACAGTGTCAAATTCCCCGTGTACACATGATGAGTAACCTGGGTTGGTCTTGTTTCACAAGTGTCTTTGGAACCAGGGACTCTCCTATTTACCAGGTTGTGACTCCTTTCTCCTACATACATTCTTCAGACAGGTTCCTACCTGATGGTGTGGAGAGGCAAAGATGCCAGGGAGGGACCCTGGAGCGGGTGCTGCCTTCTCGTTCAGCCACTCCTTAGGAACTTGTCCTGACTTGGTGCAGAGCTACCTTCTTACAACCTGATGCTTGACAGTGAGGTGCCCAGACCTGGGAATTCTGTTAAGTGAGCTGCTCTTCAAGATTGATTAAAATGTTTGATACTTTATTAAAAATTATTGTTTCCTGTTTTGGAAAAAAAGAAAAATCGTTTCTTACCTCAATGCCCAGCATAGTGAGTACACACTTACACACTTCAAGGAAAAATAAAAACCCAAATAGGTGATGTTATGCATACAGATATAATATGTGTTTTTATCACTGAACAATTAAAACCATAGAAAATATCTATATTCATTCAGTTCTTTTCTTTCTTTTTTTTTCCTTTTTGAGATAAGGAGAAAAGGACTAGAAACCACGAAGCCACCCCAAACTAGGTCTGTTCTCAACAAGTCTGGACGCAGGGAGCCAGCCTGGAGATGCCATTTGACAAAGGAGGAGCTGGGTAAAGGTCGAGTAGAACAATGTTGCACTAGCTGGGTTAGAACTCACTGTGTAGGCCAGCTTCACTTCGAATGCACAGCACGTCGTCGGCTGCCTGAGCCTCTCAAGTGCAAGGATAACAGGCAGGAACAGTGTTGACAGGTGTGTGCTCACATGAAGATCTTCACATCAGCTGAACCCGAGAACCCAGCCAAGAATCCAGCATTCGCTAACCCTGGGCCATGACTCCCTAGCCAAGCTCTCCACTCTGTGTATGTCCACGGCAGAGTCTGAGGCACCTCACCAGGTCACCGCAGAGGTACAGCCTGGGATTCTGGCAAGCGGATGCTGGAAAATGAAAAAAGCCTGGAAGGTTCCCCCTAGTGAGCAGCATGGTTTTGGTGGAAGCAGCTCTGACTGTTGTCTGCTTTGGCAAGTGCAGGCGCTGTTTCTCTTGAGGATGGTCCAGCATCAGGTGCCAGGCAGAATAGCCAATAAATAGTTTATCATTTGTTTGCTGTCCAAGCACAGGAAGGCGTCACATTGCTGGAGGCTTTACTTCTTTTGTTCCCACCTGAGCCATGCAGGCATTTTTCACTTTTGCTTCAGGGTGTGAGGGGCTTTATTGTCCTAAGTTACAGTTACAAAGGATCTCTGTGTGTTCTGCATTCTCTCTCTCTCTCTCTCTCTCTCTCTCTCTCTCACACACACACACACACACTCACACACACACACACACACACACACACACACACACATACACACACACATTCCTCTGTAGGATGGTCTTTGAACAATTTCTGGCGTTTACAGAAGTTAATTCTCCCGACTAAATTTCCTTTCTTCTGAACAGTATTGTGATGGCGACTTCTAGACCTTTCCATGGTTTATCCTGACTTCTCCGGAGCTTCTTGCTGGGTAGACAGACTATCTTCTTTCTCCAAAGTCCACCCCAGATTCTCCCGACTCCTCACATTGCAAATGTAAGGCTATTGTCTTTACCTGAAAATACAGATTTATTCTTTCACCATTTGACCAAAGACTCAGACAAATAATAGTGGGAAAGGTGATGAGGTTCCAAGGTTGGCGAGGACTGGGTTATATGTCCACCTCTGATAGAATCCCATACTTGCTAGCCCTGGAAGAATGCCATAGGGTGAATGGCGCTTGACAGAAAGAGCAGTCATTGACAGACCCACAGATCAGCTGTCTATTCCAAGTGCGTGTTTCTGTGTTAGGACAATGGCTCCTCACATGTGTCATGGGATTATCTTTTTATCCAGCTTCTTAATTGATAGATTTTAAAACTCCTTGGTTTTGGGATTCCCGCCTCCACCACTGATGCAATAAGCCAGACAAGCAGAGTTAATAAATGCAGGTTTAATGAACAGAGCAAAGAAATCTTGGGTGACCTTTGGAAAGGTAGGAGAAGAGTCACATGGCAAATATGGATACCAGGCCTTTAGTAACCTGTAGATGTGGTCTTGAGCAGCTTCAGGAAGGGGCAGGCTTTGGTAGGCTTTCTCGGGGGCAGAGGTCTGGAATGGCAGTGCATGTTAGCAGGCTGACTCATGTATACTCTACCACTTAGGAAACATGGTCCTAGAATATCAATTGTTTATAACTCTGCTCTTGGTCCAATAAGATGGGCACCTATGAACTTCAGTAGACAGTGAGAGATAAATTACTGAGTGAAAGCCCAGCCTCTCTCTCCCCAAGCTCCCCGCCTCAAAGCCAGCCAAAGAAAAGCTCCTCCCCTAGAGCTGCAGTCGGTAGGACTGGGTCGAGGACCTAGATTTTCACATTTCTTATACACTTGTATTAGCAAAATAGCACAGATGAGTGACTTAAGTAACAGGGATTTACCTTCCTCTCTTGGTAGTGGGGAGTCCAAGTTCAAGGTTAGTTTCTGATAAGGACACTCTTGGACTGCAGATGCTCTCTTCTGAGCTTGTCCCCACATAGCCTTTCTTCTGTATGTGGGGTGTGTGTGTGTGGGGAAGTGCTAATATTTCTTCCTCTTCTTACAAAATACCTTGGAGTCCCCATCTCCTGTTCTCATTTAACTTTAATTTAAAGTTTAAAGCCTTTTTCTCTAAAGACAGTAACACTGGACGTCAAGGCTTCTATATGTGAGGGGTGTTTTGGAGGTTTGTTTGTTTTTGAGTAGGAAACAGATACAGTCTGTCCACACCCTTCATCAGTACTGAAGAAGTAAGCCACAGTATAATGAAGTCCCAGGAGTTAGGAATGCAAGAAATATCATGCTGGGAACACAAAGGACTGGCCTAAGAAATAACCCTCACCAGGAGAGAGGTGGTTTCCCAGTTTCTGTAACTGGCCCACAGCTTAATCTACATATGCATAGTTCCTGTGAGGTCAGAACCAGGTGGAGACAGATTGGGATTTTTCTCTCTCTCTAGTTTTAGCTAAATGATAAATTGTTTTTTCAATTCCTGTGTATTTTATGTTGTTTTCTCTTAACACAGGCAAGTGTTTGGGCTCAGTTAACCTTCATAGTGGAGACTCCTGGATTCTGGCAAACAAACTATCAAATGAGTCTTTCCTGTCAAATACTGTAAAACTTGTGTTTAGCACAAGGAATTAAATCTTCTCTCTCCCTTGCCTTGTAAGACTTCCATGTAAATGTTTTAATCCTCTCCACCCATTAAAACCTTTGTTTACACAAACACTCACTTCCCTATTGTAGGAATTTGATGGCTTGGTGGGATGATTTCTGTCTCCTTCCTTTCTTTTGCTGTGTCCCATTTTCTTATTAGCCAGCTGAATAAGACTGTGAGGTCAGACTCTAGCCAGTCGGGAGAAGACACAGCCATCACCTGAGTTAGAATAAAAACAAATATACTTCCTGTTTCCGTGTGTAAGCTCTTCCTGAGCATGCCTTCTTGATCAGGAGTGAAGTTTACCCCATCTAGGCACTTCAGTAGGAATGGTGGTCTCTTTCTCTGGGACCCCGAACTCATTTCTAACACTAGGAGGATCCAGAGCAATAAGGCGAAACACAACTGTAACTCAGAACCCCATTCTCTGGGCTCAGAAGGACTGAGCTGTGGTGGATTCTGCTGAGATTTTTACCCTCTGGTTATTTAGTGTCTCTAATTTGACTACTAGTGGCTGTTCGGTCATTTTCTAATTGGTTTCAGGGTTGTTTTTCAAAAAGCTTTCCTTCAATTTTGAGAAGAAAACTTTTTGTAAAGGGTTTTTTAAACTCACCCTACGGCCCTAGCTTTGCTTTGGGGAAGACAGCTGGTGACAGAAATGGGCTGATGCCAGTTTGGCCTTTCTGTCTCATGTCTTATATCTAGAAGGCATCCTAAGCTGTAGGGGCAGAAGGGACATCGCAAACCATCACATTATACCATTTGATTGCATTGCAGGAGCCACTGAATTTGCTAAGCGACTGCAGACCTACTATGCGATGAACTGTGTTTCTTCAAAATCACACCTTAGAGTCCTATACCTGATACTTACCATATGCTGTATTCCAAGATAAGGTCATTAGGGTGGAGTTCTGATCCAATATGAGTGGTGCTATTAGAAGAAACAGAAGAGACACCAGGAATACACTCGCAGAGTCAAAGCTGTGTGAGAACAGTGAGAAGACAGTGTTTGCAAGCCAAGGAAAGAGGCCTGAGGAGAAACCACGCCTGTTGACACAGCTTTGATCTTGTGCTTCCACCTCCAAAACTATGAGAAAATAAATGTCTGTTGTCTCTGGTCTGGGAACATCTGCAACAGCAGCCCCAGTATGAGCCCTAAATAGCTCAATCCCATTGCCTTTTGTAATAGTCTGCACTCAAATGTTAATCCCCTCTACTAACATGTACTGGGCTGACATGATACAAAGAAAGCCTAGTCTTTGCCTTTGACCAGCAGTGAAGATGGACCAGTAAAAGAGCAGGGCAATGGGGATGGGACTGAGAAAAGAGAGAGAGTTTGGTGTGCTTGGGAAATTTTGAGCCCTGAAGCTCTGTCCTGCTGGGAGATCAAGCGTAATAATGGGAATGACTAATGATGAGGGCAGAAGGTCACTGAAGCCAGATGGCAGGGTTTAGAGGCCAAGTTGAAAGTGATGGATTTTAGATAGTGTGATGAAACTTGCGTTATACAAAGGGTCTATTAGTTGAATGTGGCAAAGGATTAGAGCAGAGACTGTGGACCCAGATGGCATATAGATGACATTATTCTGCAATAAGAATCCAGACAGGGCATAGACATAAGGATCCAGAGGGAGTATAGACAGAGACTAAGAACCCAGAGAGGGCATAAATGGAGAGTAAGGATGGGGAGGGGTAATAGATGGACCCAATATGAGGAGCAGGGAAGGGTCTCAAAAGCCAGTAAAAAAATGTAGGACATGGAACAACCCATTTCCACTGTTAGGAGTCCCATAAGAGGACCAAGCTACATAAACTGAAATATCTATGAGCAGAGTGCCTAGGTCAGTCCTGTGCAGGCTCCCTGGTTGATGACAGTTCAGTCTCTGGGAGCCCCTATGAGCTCAGATTAGTTGGTTCTGTGGGTTTTCCTGTGGTGTCCTTGACCCCTCTGCCTCCTACAATCTTTTCTCTCTTCCTCGGCAGGATTACCTGAGTTCTGCCTAATGTTAGGTTGTGGGTCTGCATCTGTTTCCATCAGTTGCTGGATGAAGCCTCTCTGATGACAATTGAGTTAGGCACCAGTCTATAAGTATAGCAGAAAACAATTAGGTATCATTATGTTGACTTTTTTTTTTTCTTCCAGGCATGTTTGATTCTATCCTAGTCTCTGGGTCATCCAGCCTGTGGGCCCTGGTACTCTAGGCCAAACCAGGGGTAAGCTTACTCTCTTGGCATGTGTTTTAGGCTAGAGCAGTCATTGGTTGGCAACTCCCTCAATCTCTAGGCCACTCTTATTCTAGTGCATCTTTATAGGCAGGACAGTCTGTAGATTGAAGGTTATGTGGTTGGTTTGGTTTACAAATCACTCTATTTGAAGTCTTGCTTGGTCACAGTAGTGCTACATATCTACTACTTCTAGGAGTTATCTTTGTAGATTCCTGGGAGATTCCCTTGGGCTAGGTTTTTACCTGACCCTTATCTGCTCCTCCTATCCAGTCGTCTTTTTCAGTACTCTGCCAACTTGATCACTCATATTCCCATCCCCACCCGCCCTCAAATCCACTAATGAAATCTCTATTTTCCCTTGCCAGGCAGATCTGGGCACCCCCCCTTGAACCCTCCTTGTTACCTAGCTTCTTTGGTTCTATAGATTATAAACTAATCATCCCTTATTTTATAGCTAATATCCACTTATGAGTGAATACATACCATGTATGTCTTTTTGGGTCTGGATTACCTTACTCAGGATGATTTTTTTTTTTTTTGTTCCATCCATTTGCTGTCAAATTTCATGATGTCATTGTTCTTTTAAACAACTGAGTAATACTCCATTATATAAATGCACCTCATTTTCTTTCTCCATTCCTTGGTTGAGGGATATCTAGGTTGTTTCTTGGTTTGGGCTATTGAAAATAAGGCTGCTATGAACAGAGTTGAGCAAGTGTCCTGGTAGTACAATTGAGCATCCTTTTGGTATATGCCCAAGTGTAGGTATAGCTGGGTCTTGGTGGTAGACTGATTCCCATTTTTTTGAGAAACTGCTATACTGGTTTCCAAACTGGCTGTATAAGTTTATACTCCTACCAGCAATAAAGAAGATTTTCCTTGCTCCACATCCTCTCCAGTATGAGCTATCACTTGTGTTTTTGATCTTAGCCATTCTAACAGGTATAAGATGAAATCTCAGAGCTGTTTTAATTTGCCTTTTCCTGATAGATAAGGATATTGAGCATACTTGTGTTTTTTTGTCCATTTGAGATTCTTCTGTTAAGAATTCTCTGTTTAGATCTGTACCACATTTTTAAATTTGATTATTTGGTTTGTTGGTGTCAAGTTTCTTGAGTTCTCCATATATTTAGAAAATCATCCCTCTGTCAAATGTGAGATTGGTAAAGAGCTTTTCCCATTCTGTAGGCTGCCTTTTTGTCCTATTGATAATATCCTTTGCCTTACAGAAGCTTTTCAGTTTCATAAAGTCCTGCTTATTAAGTGTTTGCTGTGGAATAATACTCTTGTATGCTGCAAAAACTAGTCCCTTAAATTGGTTTTAAAAAATGCTAATTGGCCAGTAGACAGGCAGGAAGTATATGTAAGTGGGGTGACAAGATTGAGAGAATTTTAGCAAGAGGAAAGGCAGAGCAGAAGTCACCAGCCAGACCCAGAGGAAACAAGATGAGAAATGCTGGACTGAGAGAAGGTACCAAGCCATGTGGCGAAGCATAGATAAGAATTATAAACCTTATCACAATACTGACCAAAGTAACGTCGGTTGGGTTTTATTATGGGGAAGGTTAACTCAATCACCTATTCCATCTTCATATCTGGGTTCCTCTTTGATAAGTGATTTACCAGAATGCCTCACATCCAGAAGCCTATTATGCACAGCTGGCACTTGTACCTGAAACTGTTGTAGTCTGTGGACATGATGTGTGGTTTAAAAGTCTTGGAATGGCTGATGTGGGCAGCCTTCTGGTCTCCCTTTCAGAGCTATGGATCCTTTGCATCTGCTCTCAGAGTTTGTCTTTTCCAGCTTCAGGGGTTTAGTCCATTATCATGGTGAGGAACATGGCAGCTAGCAGTATTACAGCATACAGGCAAGATGTTGCTAGAGAAGGAGCTGAGGATTCTATATCTTATCCAAAGACAACAAGAAGTGAAAAGAGCAGAAGCTCAGTTCCCTTATGAGAGGCTTCCTGAATCAGTGTTATTGGCAAAAACAGAGAGGCTCTTTTAAGAGGCTCTGCTGCCAAACTTATAAATGAGGTTTATGAGA
>PVIH01015787.1:29187-48282 GCA_004025045.1 Sigmodon hispidus
AGAGTAAGAGCTTGTGAGGTCAGAAAAAGATAGAGATATATAATAAAGACAGATTTGGATTTTAAAGATCCCCAAAAACCTCTAAGTGGCTTATAGTGTATTAAAAAATATATGTAGGCTTGGGGGGGCTGGAGAGATGGCTCAGCAGTTAAGACCACCATCTGCTCTTCCAGAGGACCCGGGTTCGATTCCCAGTACCCACATGGCAGCTAACAACTGTCTGTAGTTCCAGTTCCAGGCAAACACCAAGGCAAATAAATAAAAAAAAAAAAAGAAATTTATAAAAAAAAATATATGTAGGCTTGGGAAAGACAAAAAAGAATAAAGAAAGTCCTTTAAAAAGAACTAGAGTTTAAAAAAGTAAGCCATATAAAGATGGAAAACACATAGAAAGTCTGGATACTATATATTATTATGTTGTATTTGAATTGTTTGACTGCTGAGGAAGGAGCAAATCAGAAAACATTTGATTATATATTCTGTTGGATTAATCCAGTCTATATATTTTGAAAATGCTTTGACCTCAAAATTTAAGTCAAAAGATATGTTATTTTGAAGAAAAAATTTTGCTTTTGTTTTCACAGAAAATGAGAGATTGTGAATTCATTCTTGGTTAAAGAAAGTAAGGTTTGATAGAGGAAGACTCCCTGAAAAATTGTTGATACAGATGGCCCAGATGATCCAGTGTTTCAGAGCACCTCTGTTTCAGTTTCCTCTGAGTTATGCATCCAGAACAGCTTCAAGGCTGCTGGCTGAGATAATCCAGCCTATCAGACTATTCCAGTTGGGACTTGTCCATGATCCTAAAGTTCCTTGGTTCTCCAGCATCCCCAATCAGCAGGAAGCAGTCTAGAGAACTACATCCACATTCACATACATACACACAAAAAAAAATGGATTATGGATGTTTGTCTTTCTTTAGAGTGTTGGTTACAGGTTGTTATGAATAATGGCCAGGAAAAAAGCTAACCAAAGGAGATTAGATTCGGGGTTCTTGTTTTAAAAGAAAAACGAAATGTGAGATAATACTCTTGTACACTGTAAGATTTGTTACTTGTATTGGTTTAATAAAATGCTGCTTGGCCAGTACCTAGCTAGAAAGTAGAGGTGGGCAACCAGACTAGCAGAATTCTGGGAGGAGGAAAGGCAGAGAAACAGACACCAGCCAGATGCAGAGAAAGCAAAATGAGAATGCTATGCTGAGCAAAGGTACCAAGCCACATGACTAAACTTAGATAAGAATTAAGGGTTAATTTTTTTTTTTTGAATTAAGGGTTAATTTAAGAGTTAGAGCTATATAGTAGTATACCTGAACTACTGGCCCAGAAATTGCTATAATATTAAGCCTCTGAGTTATTATTTTATAATGGCTGCAGGACTGGCTGGGAGGGATAGAGAAACTCCTGACTGTAGTTAGTAATATGCCTGAGCTACTGGCTGACCATTTATAAACAACATCAAGTCTTTGAGTCAATTATTTGGGAAGCAGCTGCTGGGTATTTGGGAGTTACTGGTGAGACAGAAACTTCTGACTACAACTATTGATCTTAGTATCTGTATTGTTGGTATCCTGTTCAGGAAGTTGTCTCCCGGGCCAATACATTCAAGGCTACGTCCCATTTTCTTTTCTTTTCTGTCAGGTTCAGTGAATCTGGATTTATGTTGAGGTTTTTGATTCACTTGGACTTGAGTTTTGTGCAGGGTGATAGAAATGAATCTATTTGCATTCGTCTACATTCTGACATTCAATTAAGCCAGAATCATTATTGAAGAGACTTTTTCTTCCCATTATATATTTTGTCTTCTTTGTTGAAAATCAGGTGGCCATAGATTTTTTTTGATTTATGTCTGGGTCTTTGATTCAATTCCATCAATCTACCTGTCTGTTTTTATTCCAATACCATGTAATTTTTTAAAATTACTGTATATCTATAGTAAAGTTTGAAATCAGGGATAGTGATATCTTTGGAATTTTTTTTTAATTATATAGGATTGTTTTAGCTATCCTGGAGTTTTTGTTGTATTTTCCATATGAAGTTGAGTATAGTTCTTTCAATATCTATAAAGAATTGTGTTGGGATTTTAATGGAAATTGTATTGAATCTGTACATTGCTTTTGGTAAAATGGCCATTGTACTATGTTAATCCTAACAACACATGAACATGGGTGACCTTCCCATCTTCTTCAATTTCTTTCTTCAGAGAAATGAAGTACTTGTCATACAGTACTTGCTTGGTTGGAGTTAACACTGAGCTATTTTGTATTATTTGAGTCTATTATAAAAAGTGTTCATTCCCTGATTTCTTTCTCAACCCATTTGTCATTTGTATATCAGAGGGCTACTGATCTTTTTGAATTAATCTTGTATCCAGTCACTTGAATAAAGGGGTTTATCAGCTGTGGGCTTTCTTCATAAATTTTTTGGTCACTTTTGAATACTATTATATCTTCAAATAATGATACTTTGATTTTTTTCTTTCTGGTTTGTATCCCCTTGATTTGTTTTAGTTGTCTTTCTGCTCTAACTAGAACTTTAAGTTCTATAATGAATAGGTATGGTGAAAATGGGCAACCTTGTCTTGTTCCTGATTTTAGTGGACTTGCTTTAATTTCCTCTCCATTTAATATGATGTTGGAAATTGGCTTGCTGTATATTGCTTTTATTATATTTAGGTATGTGCCTTGTATTCATCAGCTCTCCAAGACTTTTATCATGGAGGAGTTTTGGATTTTCTCAAATGCTTTTTCAGTATCTAATGAGATTTTCCTGTCCTCCCCCCCCCCCCCGGTTTGCTTATATGGTCAGTGACATTGACAGATTTTTATATGTTGAACTATTCCTGTATCTCTGAGATGAAGCCTACTTGATCATAGTGAATGATGTTTTTTGCTGTGTTCTTGAATTAGGTTTGTGGGTATTTTATTGTGTATTTTTACATCAATATTCATGAGTGAAACTGGTCTGTAATTCTCTTTTTTGTTGAGTATTTATGTGATTTGGGTATCTAGGTAACTGTGACCTCATAGAATTTGGCAATGTTCCCTCTGTTTTGTGGAATAATTTAAAGAGTATTTGTATTAACTCTTTTTGAAAGTATGGTAGAATTCTGCATTTAGATTGCCTGGCCCTGGATTTCTTTTGGGGGGGGGAGGGGAAGGAAGACTTTGGTTGACTTCTTTTTTTTTTTTTTTAGGGGTCATAGCTTTTTAAATTTTTTTTATCTGATCTTAATCTTGCTTTGGTAAGTAGTTTCTATAAATAAAGCCACAGCTTCTTGTTTCCTGTGGAAATAAATGTACAACATCTTCTCCAAAGCAATACATTTTTTGAAGTCCATTTTAAAGTTAAGGCATCCTTTAAATGTCAAGCTTGACTCATCCAGACTTCCTATGTGTTTTCTATCATTATGTAGATTTTTTCTTTTATATTACTTTTAGTTTCTCTTTAAAGATTATTACTTTTAACCTATTTATTTCTTTTTATGACTGTCTATATCTTTTCTCTTTTCTCTCTTAAGCCTATGTACGTTTTTAAATACAGCGGAACCTATTTAGAAGTCTAGACCTCTTTTCCTGTGTATCTCTATCCTTTTCTAAGCACATGAGCACTGCTAAGTCTCTTGGCTAGGACCTCCAATGAGGCTTTGGAATCTGGCTCTGCCCACATCTTGGGTCCATGAAAGCCAAGTCTAAAGCTCATGGGACCAGTCAGAGGTAAGTGACCAAGAACTACATTTAACCCCCCAGATCTGGAATGCCAGTGCCCTGCATTGTGTCAGGTGATTTTTGTTTCTACTTATTGTAGAAAAGGCTATTTAAGTATTTTGTTGTGTGGCAAAGACTCTTTTTTTTGTTAAATATTTATTGTTTAAAATTTTATGTAATTTGGTGTTTTGCCTGCATGTGTAACTGTGTAAACGTGTCAAATCTTGGAATTCGAGACAGTTGTTACCTGCCATGTGGATGATGGGAATCAAACTCAGGTCGACTGCTGAGCCATCTCTCCAGTCCTGACAGAGACTCTCAAAGGAGAGTTGTTTTTTTTTTTTTTTTTTTTTTTTTTTTTAAACTTTTTAGGCCCTATGAAAATTAGAGCTACATGTTAGAATGCCAAAATGTAGGGAGTTTTATTTGTTTGTTTGTTTTTACTTTGGGGGACCTGCCACCCAGCTCCCAAATAAATGCACAGAGACTTATTCTTATGAATGCCCAGGCTTAGCATGGCTTATTTTTAGCTCCCTTTTCTTAACTTATCCCATCTAAGTTTTGTCTCTGGACGTTTACTTTTCTTTATTCTGTATGTCTGTTTTTCCCTCTTACTCAGTGGCTGGCTGCATGGCTGGCGCCTGGCATCCTCCTCTCCTCCCCCTTCCCTTAAGCCTATATTTCATCTCCTATTTATTCACTCTGCCTGGAAAGTCCCTCCTATCCCATTCCTGCCTAGCTATTGGCCACTCAGCTCTTTATTAGATCAATCAGGTGTTCTAGACAGGCAAAGTAACACAGCTTTACAGAGTTAAACAAATGCAACATAGAAGAATGCAACACATCTTTGCATCATTAAACAAATATTCCACAGCATAAACAAATGTAACACATCTTAAACTAATATTCCACAAGTCTGGGCTGGCATCCTTGATCTCTTAGAGTCTGAAAGACACCGGTTCAGACCCGGATTTTAGGGTCTCATCTGAGAAGTTGGTGTGATTCTAATAGGTCTGCTTTTACATGTTACTCTGCTTTTCCCTCTTGCTGCTTTTAACATGCTTTATTTTCTGTATGTTTAGTGTTTTGATTATTATGTGGCATGAATATTTTCTTTTCTGACCTATCTACTTTGTGTTCTATAAGTTTCTTCCACCTTTATAGGCATGTCCTTCTTTAGGTTGGGAAAATTTTCTTCGATGATTTTGGAAAATTTATTCTCTGCATTTCTGAGCTGGGTTTTTTTCTCTGTTTTCTATTCCTATTAGTCTTAGGTTTGGTCTTTTCATAGTGTCCCAGATTTCCTAAGTGTTTTGTGTTAGGAATTTTTTAGATTTAACATTTTCTTTGACTGATGAATCTTTTTCCTCTATCCTGTCTTCAGTGCCTGAGATTCTTTCTCCCATCTCTTGTATTCTGTTAGCGATGCTTACATCTGTAGTTCCTTGTTTGCTTACCCAGATTTTCCATTTCTTGGATTCTCCATTTTTCTTTTCTTTATTCTTTCTATTTTCATTTTCAGGGCAGAAACAGTTTCTTTCACCTGCTTGTTTTTTCTTGGGTTTTTTTTTTTGGCATTCTTTTAGGGGTTTATTAATTGCATCCAATTTTTTTTTATCCTTTTTTTCAATTTCTTTAAGGGAATTTTTTCATTTTTCTCTTTAAGGACTTTTGTAATCATCATAAAGTCATTGTAAGGTCATTTTTCTTGGGTTTCAGCTAGATTAGATTGTCCAGGTCTTCCTATCTTAGAACAGCTCAGTTCTTGTAGTGACATATTGTCCTTCCTGTTATTGATTGTGTTCTTACACTGACATTTAGGTATCTGGATTTGGGATGATTGTAGGTCTAGGTGTTGGTTCCTGTGTTTGTCTTTGTTGGATGGGTGTTTTGTTTCTTGGTTTTTCTTTTCTATCTAGTCTTCTGGCCCAAATAGCCAAGGGTTCTAGTAACTAGTCAGTCTTTAGGTCCATCCACTAGGGTGTCTTTTCCAGGAGTTTTGGGACCAGGTGTCCAGTTTGGCTTCTAGTAAAGTCAACGTCTTCTCTTGAAGCTGTAGATCAGGATATGAAGCTCAGGAGAGAGAGTGCAGTCTGGGGATATTGAGCTGGCTTAAAGGGGTTTAGTGGATGGCAAGCCATGTCTTACCTGGGGTCACTAGGAAAAGCCTTGCCTCCAATACAGCTGCTGGGACAGAGGTATGTTTCCGAAGTTGTAGAACAGGATATGGAGCTCAGCAGAGGAGATACAGTCTGGTGTTGTTGGGTGGGTTTTAAGGAATGTTAGGAGGTGGTGGGTGGTATATTTCCTGGGGTCCCTAAGACCAGCCTGGCCTCCTGTAAAACTGCCAGGGGCCCTATTAAGCTTGGAGCCTGGAGGAGGGAATGCAGTCTGGCAACTCCTATCTTTATTCATTTTAAATGTTTAGAATTGCCTTTCACAGGATATATACTTAGTGAAAATAAATACACCATCTATTTGACATTCTTGGCAAAATTATTTGCTGTTTTTGTTAGTGAGACAGGCAAGTATAAGGAATAACAGCAACCTTGGACTTCACTTGTTTTGGGCTGTACATACATCCTTCTCCTGAGAATGCTTTTGGTAGCCTGAGATACTTAGCACACACACCTCTCCCTGAATAACTTGCCTAACAACCTTTTAGCACCTAGGACCCCATTTGCACCAAACTGTCACATGTTTCAAACTGAAATAAATTAGCCTCTTGTAATGACCTATTTCTATTCAAACATATCCTGGAACATGTCCTAAAAACAAGAGAGATGGTCAGATCTGGCCTAAACTAGTTTTGAGTGCCTGTGCAACAAGGCAAACTGTCCTCCAAGGGAACTTTTAGGGAGACTCCTGTTACTGCCCTGTGCCTCTGCATAATTGAACATGCACAGGATCCCAGTCAGGTTCATTACAGGAAAGGACATGCACAGGAAGCAGAGACTTATATAACTCAAACCTGTTCATCAAAACACAATTGCCCAAGCTGTGCCACTTAGAAACCCAGCTCCACCTTCTTTCAAACCACATAATAAAAATTCCCAAACAATCATCAGGGCCCCCAAGTACTTACACTCAGGTGGCTCGCTGTCACTCCTGACAGTCTAATCTGTCACTTTGCTTTGAATAAAATTTTCCTGCTCCTTGGTATATCTGTCTGTATATAAATAATACTTTAAATGAGACACCAAAACCCTGGAAATAACCAGCCCAGTTGGTGACTTTGGCCACCAGTAACAAGATTCCTCTCCCAAGTCAGCCCCCATGTAACCCCTTCCCTAGTGTATAAGACAACTCAAGGCATCCCCACCATGTTGCTGGCTTTATATTACTTCCTTATTATACACCATGTTTGTTGTCTCAAATGGCCCCTTCTGGGATGGCATCTGACAAGAGCCCACTGTCCTGTCCCAGACACCTGTTGTCTAAAGCATTAACGCCCCCCAAATTATTGAGATAAAATTCACATAACACACAGGGACGTGGTGGCACATGCTTTTAATCCCAGCACTCAGGAGGCAGAGGCTGGTGGATCTATGAGTTCTAGGCCAGCCTGGTCTACAGAGTGAGTTCTAGGACATCTAAGGCTAAACACACACACACACACACACACACACACACACACACACACACACACAAAACCTTGACTCAACAAACCAATAATAATAATAAAGTTTCACATAGCATATTAATTTACCATCCTAAAGTGAAGCAGTCTGTAGGCTACAATACACACAGTGCTACACTGCTATTATCTCTTCCTAGTTCCCATTCCCAGATAAAACTTATGCTCACTAAGAGTTGGTCCCTAGCAACCATTGCTTGCCACTGGAAGTCATCAGTCTATATTGTATTTGTATAATGTGCATGTTCTAGTTCGTATATATGAGATTATACACTGATGCCTATGCCTCCCTCATTTTTCATTTAGTATAATGTTTTCTGGGTTCACCCTAGTACTAACTATAGGTCAGAAGTATAGTTCTTTTTCAGGCTGAGCAATATTCCATTGAATGCATCTTTATAATTTTTCTCCTCATCTGGTACCTAGCATTTCTGTTATTTCTACCTCTTGGCTCTTGTAAATAGTTCTTCTGTGAATCTGTATCATCTAAGGCATTTTTTCCCATGAGCACCTGCTTTCACTTCTTTTGGAATTTCTGTCCATTTTCTGCTGTTAGAGTTGGCCACTCCAACCTGGGTTGTTTCAGGGTGCAGGTGTAGAACCAGCCCTGATCACATGTAGGTGAGTGTTGTGGGAATGAGTAACCAGGAGGGCGCAATGGCTCCCCCTTGTGGTGAGCAGCAACAGTCTGCATATTCCTACCTTCCCTGGTAGTGCTGCCAACATAATTTATTGACTTTATAGAGATGAACTAAAGACAAACAAGCTACCAGGTGGGTGGGCATACTGAGATCTCTGGACAAAAAAGGGGTATAATTGTACGTCTTCTTTTTATTGAAGAAACAAGAAATGACTCCAAATTCTCTTCTCTTTGTTATGCTAAGATAAAAAGAAGTATGGATGATGGAAACAGCATTTGGTAGTAACTGAGTGGTTCATTATTTAAAACAAAACAAAACAAAACAAAAGCAAAAAGACAAAGCCCCAAACCAGAATACCCATGTGCCTTTGGTGTGCTGTGCCCATATGCTAGAGTGTGGCTACGTGTGCCCTGCAGGATTTTGATCCTTTTTTTCTGCTGTCTCTTTCGGTAAAGCCGAAGGAGCACAAGGATTCTTCCTCTTATCTGCCCATGCCCCACCACAATAGATGTCAGGAAGTTTCTCGGCCCAGTACAGTGAATAAATAAAACCTCACCTGGCTCTCAATGTGTTCATGTGTCAGACTGCGCATGCTCTGAAGCTGTAGCGCTGCAATATTGCAGAAGAAAGAAATCTCGTCGGTGGGGAACATAACGTTTGTTCCTAGGCACAAAAGAAAAATCCTGGAAGAGCTGCACTGCGCTCCGTATTCGGGCTTTATTTAGTCAGCTGGGTCCCATCCTCAGACAGTGTCATAAGTAGTGTTCAGATGTGTCGGCAGCTTTAGGGCTCTAGTTCTGGCACCGATTGAAAGGCAGTAGAGGTGGGAGAAGAGTATTTGACTGCACAGTTTTCTCCTCAAGTTATTTCACCACAGAGAAAAGAGGGTTGCGATCTGCGGCAAGGGACCAGGGAGCGAGGTCCTGGTCGGCTTCAGGTTGTTCACCTGAACGTTGGCTCCCCACGTCTCCCAGGAACCGAAATAACTACACCCAAGCAATGCCAGAAGCTTAGCACATTCCTTTAAGATACAGATCTGTCCCTGAACCCCAAATACCTCACTTCAGAATTGGTCTGCACCGTTGCCATGGTTTCTTACTGTTAATGTGCAAATGTCCGCAGTTACTATAAAGTCTGGGTGTGGCTCGTAAACCCCACGGCCCACCCACATGATAGTTTGAGGCGCCAGAGATGGCACTAGCCAGGCCTTGCGTGCACTGTATGAGCAACCTTTCTCTAAGCTGCACCCAGAGACCCTAAGTATTGATTTCAACCTCACTTGTGCCTCTAACTCTGGCAGAAATCCGGTTGAAATTAGTCTGACCCAGTTAACGGCCAGGCCCCTTCCAGCACGTCTATGAGTCCCTGACCTTGCCCTCTTCCCCTGTCCCAGGAAATATTTTTAGCTCAGACCTCCCTCCTTGTATGATCTAGACTGTTTCCAGCCTCGCCTCAGTCTTGGAGCCAAGCTCCTTACTCACTCCTGAATAATCCCAATTGCCACGGCTGCCCCAGCCGTCAGTGTGGATTAGTGGTGGGTGGTGGGTAGCTCGCCCGTGGGGGACTCGCGGCCCTCCATCTGCCTTTCTTGCATTTTCTTTCATCCTCTTCCATTTCTTAGGAAGCAATAGAAAACAAACCTTCTGTTCTACTCTCTTATCAAATCTTTTCCCGCCCACAACAGCCTTCTTTTCCCGGAAGGAGCTGTAGCGAGTTTTCTGCTCGGTACCCTGGTTTTGGAACGCCAAGTCCTAGAAGACTAAGTTCAGGACGACCTCGATAGAACTCGCTAGGGTTTGTGGAAAGCTCAGAAGTGTATTTTTACACTGGTGACCTATATTTGTCTTCCCAACCAAGATGATTTTTTATGTGTCCTCTTTTGTTCACACTTTCTATGGGTTCCTGGCTGTTTTCTGGCTGGAACTTCCTGCGGATGACCACTAGAGGGCACATGATTTCCAGTTTGCAAGGTACATTCCACAGCCGGTTTTTGGGGGCTTTGCTGACTACAAGGACCCGTTTTGGGTTTATTTTCCTCCAGAAGCAGGAGCGAAGCACTTGAAGTTCCCTGGGTGCAGTTAAGACATTCTCTCTACAGCGTTCGTCTGTGAAGCGCTGGCTTTGAGCAGCCGACATTCTGGCACGTAGAGGAAGAACCATGCTCTCTCTGTATTCCTACCAGAGGCAAAGAACTGGAGAAAACTGCACCCACGAGTCATGTTCTTTCTAGGTTTGCTAAAAGCACATACGTGTAGCTTGCAAGAGTCTATCCAGTTCTCACAATAAGATGGTAATGCTTCCTGGGGTCTTTTGCCCTATGCCTCCATCCAGCACAGTAAGCTAAAACAAGCAGCTGGCAACCTCTCCTAAGCCAGCGTGGATGTATGCCTAGGCAAACTTGATGAGAAGTGAGTGGGATAGGGAGGCCGAGTGGCGTGGAAATACTCTTGGGTTAAAGTTCCTTGGCGCACTGTGGTGCTCTGATCTCAGATATGGGGTAGTGTGGGTGCTGTATCCTAGTTAGAAAATAAAGACCGCTATGGCATGAGGAATTAAACAGACTAGATAAAAATGAATATGAATCCATCGTTAAGATTGGTTAGCACAGGTCAAAATTAGGATACTTACTTTTTTTCTTTTTTTTCTTGAGAAAGGGTTTCTCCTGTGTAGCTTTGTCTGTCTTGGAACTCTATAGAACAGGCTGGCCTCGAACTCACAGAGATCTGCCTGCCTCTGCCTCCTAAGGTCTGGAATCAAAGGTGTGTGCCACCATGCCCAGCTCAAGGATGCTTGTTTTAAGACAGCAGGTAAAAGGTCAATGGGAGGCAGAGGATACATCTCAGCTATGAGTATTGCTTACCCTCTGCCAGGGTCTAGGTTCCACCCCCAGCGCTGGAAAGAGAGAAAATATGAATTCAATGGGAAGTAGAAAAAAAAAAAAACCTTAAAAAAATTCCATGCTGTGGGTAAAATGTCTGAACTAAGATACTAAAGACAGTAACTGATAACACAATAATTAAATCCAACTCGGCTTCCGTACTTTCCGCCGCTATGGCCTCTGCTAGGATGTGTAGTTTTCTCTGGGCTTCAGTTTCTCTAATGGCAGAGTTTCCATGGCCCCGGTTAGTGGGAAGATTTCACCACTGATAGACATTAAAGGGAACCCTGACCTCCGCTCTTCCTTTACTGTATTTAGTGTGTAGAATGTGTTCACCCAGACACAGTACCTTCAAGACACAGAAGCCATTATGTAATCAAATAATAGGGAAAGCAACACCAACTCTGAGAAATCACTATGAGGTAACTGCACTGTCTCCACACAGGGAGCCTGGGAAAGTCATCTGACCCCAGGAGTCTAAGCAAGACAGGGATAGGGCTGATCGGTATAGTCTTAGTGAGGCTGCCAGAGACTTAGAATCTCTCCATACCTTGGCTCTGTCATTCTCAGAAGCTTTACATTTATTCTATGCACTAGTATTGTGGCTGCTGGGGCCAGGTGTAGGCTCCTAACTGTCCAGCAACACCAGATTTTTTAATGTCACCATCCTGGAGTCACCCCAATAGACCTTCCCTGATAGGTGATCATTGCCCATCCCTATTTCAGGACCTTGGAAAGTGAATATCCCTTGGGTAAAAAGTTCCATGGAAGGCCTCAGGTGGGGCTCTGATCTAAGAGGAAGGGTGTCATTGAGTGGGTGATGAGTGTGGGTGCTGTATTCTACTCAGGATTAAGTGCAATTGAGAATTTTCTCTAAGGCACTTTCCTTGGAATCTTCTGGAGTTCTTGATGCCAGAGAGAAACCAGGGCTCAGTTTGGTTAAATAACTAAGGAATGGTTTCTGAGCAGGCAAGCATAAGTGACGTCCAGGCTTGCGGTTGCCACTGGACACACAGTAGTCAATATGTCACAAGCGCTGAAGAATGGGAGGTCATAGGCAGGCGAGTGCATGTTCACCATACAGCAACTATGGAGAGCTGAGCACCGTAAATCCTAACCGGTGGTTAGGGCAGACCAACTGGAGGGCTGCTGTTCGGTTGAGATCTGAAAGATAGCTAGGGTAGGAACAGCACAGTACAAACAAAGCCTCATTATAGCATTCTCGGGCAACTAAGATTTGGCAATGGGTAGCAAGCCTGATATAGAGTGGGTCTGGTGGGCAGCAGGCACCAGTCATGAAGGCCTTGGCAACCACACTGGAGTTCTGTTATTCCAGAAGCAGGTATGTACCTCTACAGCAACACCTTATAGATATGAAAAATAAAGTCAAGAAAGTGGTTTTTATGTCAGCTTAACACAGCTGGAGTCATCTGAGAGGAGAAAGCTTCAGTGGAGAAAATGCCTTCAGACGATCAGTCTGTTGGGGAGGGAGCCTTTCATGCATTTTCTTAGTTAGTGATGGTGTAGGAGGGCCTAGTTCATTGTGGATGGGGCCACTCCGGGCTGGTGGTCCTGGGTGCTATGAGAAATCAGGCTGAGCAAGTCGTATGGAGCAAGCCAGTAAACAGCATCCCTCCATGGCCTCTGCATCAGCTACTGCCTCTAAAATCCTGCCCTGCTTGAGTCCCTATCATGACTTAACTAATGGACTACGATAAGGAAAATAAACCCTGTTTTCCTCAAGCTGGTTTTGGTCATGGTATTTCATCACAAAGATAGTGGATGGCAAGCATCATCTCAAAGTACGAGAGAAATGACAAATTCTAAGAGATAATGACTGTATTCAAGGCAGTGTTTGCAGAGCTTCAGACATGTACTGCTGTGATTGCTCATGATCCTGCAAGCCTGGGGCTATCATTCTTCCCCTTTTGCAATGAGAACACTAAAGCATCTGTGCAACGCTGCTGTGGGTTGAACTCTGTCCTTTTAAAATAGAATGCTAATCCTAACCTTGGGTCCCTTAGGGTGTGACCATGCATGAGAGGAGAATGTAATAGCATGACTAGCATCCTTATAAGAAGAGGGCTGTGTCCATGCAAAGATGGCAGCAGAAACTGGGGTGCTCCACCCTGAGTTCAGGAGCATCGCAGACTGTCTAGAATACATCTGGGGCCGAGGCATAGGGAGTGTTTGTTGAAGAACATACAATGAGGACCGAGGGAGACTGGCTTAGATGGCAGCCATGTTAACATCCTTGTTCTCCTGTCCACCCCTATAAATGACTCGACACCAAACTCCTCTTCACACGTCCCCCACAATACCTCTCCCTCATGGCCTACCTAAGACTGCAGTTTCACACCCACCTCTCCTACTCATGATCAGCCAGAGAGAGGGAAAGTAACCATTGTATCCCTGAAGGGTGGGAGTGGCCTAAGGCCAGAAGTCTACTCAGGGGATGCTGGAGTAAGTAGTATGTTATCAGCCCCAGCTCTTACCTGTTCCCTGTTAGTCTTCTTTAGATATCCACCCCATAGCTTCCTGCTCTTTCTCCTCCCAATGCTTTCTGGGTACAAGAAGCTGCCACTGTCGACCTACCCATGTCTCTAACTTTCCTCCAACAGATTCATCAAATGGCATAGCTGTCATCTTCATTTTGTTCTGGGGGACATGGTCTCTGCATCTGGGCGAGGCAAGAGAAGCCCAACTATGATGTTCAACTATTTCAGTCTGTCCAGTTTCTACATAGAAAGTTTCTTGTCTGAGGAAATCCCAAAGTTCCCTCACAAAGGCACCCTAGCTTCTCCCTCCACTCTTGGGCAAATGGACTGTAAGCACAATTCAGACTGAGAAGACCAAAAGTTAAAAACAGGCCACTTTACCTGAATGAAGGTTCAGATTTTCAGAAACTTGCACAAAAAAAGCAGAAAGTTCATAGTAGGGGCATCTGATGGCAACTGATTTACAACAAAATGACCCACCCAAGAATGTCACCACCCCGGAGTAAGTCATTTGGTGGCAACTGATAAACAGCAAAATAGCCCAAGAGAGTGTCACCATCCCAGGGGTGGCCAATAAAAATGTCTGACAAGCAATTGACTAAGATAAAAAATAAATTCCTAAACAGCCCCTGTGCCCTAACAACCTGAACCCGTAGTTCACCCCTAGCAAATTTTGCCTATAAAAACTCATGCAATACGAATAACTCTGACCTCTGCCCTCGTGCTGAGTGTGGGGAGTTCCCTGCCTGTCTGGAGTCACGTGATAAACCTTGCTCTTGCATCCAAGTCTCAGTCCCTGGTGGTCTCTCTGGGGGATGGAGTCTGGGCACAACATTACTAATGGCAAGTTATATCACACGAATGTACCTCAGTCTTCTCAGCTGTAAAATGGGGTGATGAGAGTAACTATTTAGGTAGTCACTTTAATGATTAGAGTGTGTGTGCATTTGCACATGTGTGCACACACACACATATATTCATACACTCACACACTTTTAAAATCCCAACTAGCTGCACTGGAGCCAGCATTGTTTCCCAGGTGATAAGCATGGTGACAGACAGAATCCTTCTGCTACACAAGAAGAACATATTTTCAGTGGGCATGTGGGCCCTATAACTTCATGTTAAATACAACACAGATACAGATAATTGCATTAAACAAATGTAAAGTCTTAAGAATTACTGATTAAAGGGGGCTCAAGCAATGAGTCTGTAGTTAAGAGCACTGGCTGCTCCTTCAGGGGACCCTGAATCAATTCCAAGCATTCATGTGGCAGCTCCAATCCCAGCTGACCCGATGCCCTCCGCTGGCCCGTGTGGCACTCTACACACAGTTCACAGACATACATGCAGGCCAAAACACCCCTGTGTGTAACAACAAGCAAAATATTTATAAGAATTACTGAGTCGGAAGGCAAGTCATAGTAAATATCTGTGGTAGCTAAGGGAACTCCAGCTAACCCGTGAGAACCCCTTCACTGCCCAGCTTTACCCTTCTTCTTCACATGTATTCTAGTGTGGGAGTTTAGAAATTATCTATTTCTTTGTTTTTTTTTATCTTTTTTTTTTTAGAAATTATCTATTTCATTGCCTTTTTTTTTCCCATAAAGTGAGTAGAGGTGTGGTGCTCGCCTGTCACCACACTCTGAACCTTCCCTGGAAAACAGGGGGTTCCATGTCTCCCTTCATTTCCTTCACTGCAGAGGAAGGAGAAAACAAGCAAAAATTCTAAGGGAAAGGGGACATGTAGGGATTTACAAACAGTGCTGTCCCTGCTGTGACTAGGCACCCTGTAGCCTGGAAGGGCACAATGAGCCCCACATACATTGCTTAAAGAAATAGACAATAGTCACGGGCCATTAAGATTCCATCTGCTCCTCATGAAACAGGAAAAGTCATTACCGCTGAGGCAGGGGTCTGATATCACCTGCGGCTCTCCAGCTCTCACCTTGTGGCTTGAAGATGAGGCTCAGCTCACCCCTATTTTCCTAGCAGAGCAGAGCTTTTTACACCAAGCCATGGCTCTGTTGTTTGAGACCTTCCTAATGCTGTTCGGAACGCTGCCATAAAGAACACAGTCTGGGTCTGTGGTCTTAGATCCAGAAAAGGAGAGGCCAGAGAGTATGGAAAAGGTCACTGGGACTTTGGACCTGAGTCAGACAGGCGGAGAACATTTATCCCTAGGGGACGGGGTGTGGAAGGGAAATGGGCTTAGGAGGAGGAAATTATACACGGATAAGACAGGCATTTACAAGTCAAATCCAAGAAACACAGTTTAAAATAAACATGGTGTGTGTTAGTTAGAACTGGCTTCGTCTGCAGAGAACAGAAAGCCGAGTGGCCAGATGCCAAGGCTAAAGTACTTCTGGAGTAAGTGTCCAAAGGACGGCATGCTGGCTCCCAGGCCCGAGGAGCCTAGACTTCTACCTTTTTGCTTTGTTAATTCTTACCAATGTACTAGCATTTTCAAAAACACCTCAGGGTTTAAGGTGCAACCTGACCCTTCAGGCTCCTCCAAGGTAGGCAGGCCACAGGAGGAGAAGGCCAACAGGAGTGTGCCTTGCACCAAGAATTCTTTTAACTAGCCTTTCCAAAAGATAATAATAATTATTAATTTACAGCTTCCGTGTCACTGACTGAGTTGAGAAAGCAAGCCTGAGAAATAGCATCTTCTCTAGTTGGGATACAACTGGTTGCTTGGAAGAGTATTCAGTGAGCATGAATGGGGAGTGCGGTCAGGTAACAGGCAATCATTTCTTGAGGTGAAGCACTGATGCCCCATGATTACTGAGAGTCCACAACAGCAGAATGCCGGGGTTAGCATTTAGGAGCGACCATCTGCTAGCAATAATCTCCGAGATAGAGCGGGAGCCTAAGAGGCTGTGCTTTCATGTGTAAAATGAGGAAAGTGCTAGAAGCTGCCAGGGTCTCAGGAGAGTCTGATACAACAGTATCAGGTTCAGGGACAGCAGCCCAAGGCAGCAGCTACCGCTATGATTCCAACTCAAGGGCCTTGGAAAGAAAATTTTGAGATGTAATTAAAAAAAAAAAAATAAGGCCCATTAAATAATTCTGTCACTCAAACAGTGTGATGGAGGGGTTTCCAAACCTGTATTGATGGATGCTGATATTTGTGAGATCTCCAGGAAGATGGCGTGAAGGGTGCCTGCATTTTCTTTTCCTTCCTTCCTTCCTTCCTTTTCCCTCCCTCCCTCCTTTCCTCCCTCCCTCTCTCTCACCCTCTCTCCCTCCCTCCTGGTTTCTCTGTGTAGCCCTGGCTGTCTTGGATATCATTCTTCATTCTAGGCTGGTCTTGAACTCAGAGATTTGCCTGCATCTGCCTCCTGAGTGCTGGGATTAATGGAGGTATATGCCACTGGCTCTCAGAGGATCCCTGCATTTTCATGTCCCATCTGAAAGTTCTGACTAGTTTGGGAGATCCCTATGAAATGGAGGAGGAGGTGGCAGGCTCTCCCCAGACTACCTGCTGCCAACCTGAGGAGGGTGGAGGGGCAGAAGTTGCACATCCCAGTAGAGTATGCCACCCAGGGAGTGCTGCTTTCAGACCTATTCCAAATGGTCCGGCACACAGCCCACTCTGCTGTGGGGTCTCTGCGACCACCGAGCCCAGCAGACTAATGCTGTGTGAGCAAGGAGGCAGTTTGGTTCAACATGACTAAGTAACCCGTGTTGGTTTAAACTTGGAGAATCTGACCCTGGGTAATTTATTTGGGTCATATTTAAGCACAGCACAAATGGAATGGAAAGTTCTGGTAACAATTAACTTAATCCTATATGCACAATAAAGCTTAAGATACTACTACACTGAAACTCAAGTACGCGGGAGGGAGAGTTGAGCTCCCATCGGTTCCGGTTCCGCTTCCTAGACCGGATGCTGTCTGCAGAGCGAGTGCCAGCGCACTCTGTAGCAGGCGCAGATAAAGTCTGCCTGTCACTTTCCCCCCAGCTGTTGCTGAGGGAATTTGCTCAGCTACCCACCTCCACCTCCAACTGAGCAAACAGATAACGACTGGGGTCCCTGAAGGACAAACTCAGAACCCGCCAGAGAGGTGACAGGAGGCACACAAGCCCGAGTGCCACCTGGCTGCCAAACTACAATACTATACCCTGCAAAATTATCAATCACCATAGATGGAGTAAACAAGGTATTTCAGGACAAAGTCAGACTGAAAGAATATCTATCTACCAATCCAGCACTACAGAGAGTATTAGAGAGAAAACAACAACCTAAGGACCTCAGATACACCCACGAAATCACAAACAATCAATAAGTCCACAGAAGAATACCCTAGAGAAAGGAAATACAAACAAGTTACCACCAAAAGTGGCAGGAAATATGAATCAATGGTCACTAATTTTCCTTAATATCAATGGTCTCAACTCTCCTATAAAACGTTACACACTAACAAGATGGATACAATAACAGAAGCCATCCTTCTGTTGCCTACAAGAAACACACCTCAACCGCAAAGACAGACACAGGCTTAGAATAAAGGGTTGGGAAAAGATTTTCCAGTCAAATGGTCCTAAGAAATAAGCGGGGGTTGCAATCCTAATATCTAACAAAGTAGACTTTAAGCTAAAAGCAATTAAAAGGGACCAAGATGGTCACTACTTATTCATCACAGGAAAAATTGGTCAAGAGGAGATTTCAGTCTTAAATATTTATGCCCCTAATATAAGGGCACCTACTTATGTAAAAGAAACACTGCTAAAGTTCGAATCCCACATCAATTCTTACACCCTAATAGTGGGAGACTTCAATACCCCACTTTCAACCCTGGATAGATCAACCAGACAGAGTCTCAACAGAGACTAACCTCTAAAAGAGGTTATGATGAAAATGGATTTAATAGATATCTACAGAAGCTTCCATCCAAACACAAAGGAATATACATATTTCTCAGCTCCTCATGGAACTTTCTCCAAAATTGACCACATAATTGGTGATAAAGCAAATATCAACAGATACAAAAAAATGAAAATAATCCCTTGTAACATATTGGACCACGAGGGCCTAAAGTTAGAGTTCAACAACATTAAAAATCAAAGAAAGCCTACCAACTCATGGAAACTAAACATCACTCAGCTGAACCATCTCTGGGTCAAGGAAGAAATTAAGAAAGATATCAAAGTCTTCCTAGAATTTAATGAAAATGAATCCACAACATATCCAAACTTGTGGGACACAATGAAAGCAGTCTTAAGAGGAAAATTGATACTGCTAGATGACTATATGAAAAACCTAGAGAAATCCCACACTAGAGACCTAACAGCTCAGCTGAAAGCCTTAGAACAATTAGAAGCGAACTCACCTAGAAGGAGTAGATGGCAGGAAATAATCAAACGTAGAGCTGAAATCAATACAATTGAAACAAAAAGAACAATACAAAGAATCAACAACTCTTAAGAGTTGGTTCTTTGAGAAAGTTAACAAGATAGATAAGCCCTTAGCCAAACTAATCAAAAAACAGAGAGAGTGTTCAAATCAACAAAATCAGAAATGAAAAGGGGGACATAACAACAGATCCCCAGGAAATACAGAGAATTATCAGATCATATTTTGAAAATCTGTATTCCACAAAAATGGAAAACCTAGAAGAAATGGACAGCTTTCTGGACAGGTACCATCTACCAAAATTAAATGAAGATCAGATTAATTACCTAAACAGGCCTATAACCCTTAAGGAAATTGAAGCTGTCATTAAAAACCT
>PVIH01015788.1:0-21442 GCA_004025045.1 Sigmodon hispidus
GCAGCTTTGGTGTCCCCGGGTTTGCTTTCCAAAAACAGCATGTGTGAGAGAAGGTGTAGCAAATATGTACATGTGAGAGGGTGTGTGTGCATGTGAGAGGGTGCGTGTGCATGTGAGAGGGTGCATGTGCATGTAAGAGGGTGCATGTGAGAAGGTGCATGTGAGAGGGTGCATGTGCATTGAGAGGGTGCATGTGCATTGAGAGGGTGCATATGAGAGGGTGCATGTGAGAGGGTGCATGTGCATTGAGAGGGTACATATGAGAGGGTGCATGTGAGAGGGTGCATGTGCATTGAGAGGGTGCATGTGCATATGAGAGGGTGCATGTGAGAGGATGCATGTGAGAGGGTGCATGTGCATGTGAGAGGATGCATGTGCATGTGAGAGGGGCATGTGCATGTGAGAGGGCACATGCACACTCTGAGCACACGGAAGCCAGAGGAGAGCATCCGGTGTCCCACCCTGGCATGCTTTGTCTTAGTCTACCACCTCCACAGCTGCCAGCCTGGCTCTTCTTCCCTTCCATAATAATACTAGGATTCAGCCAAGCCTGCAATCCATAACTTCCGACACACACACACACACACACACACACACACACACACAAAGTTCTAGGAAATGCCCCACAAAGACCCAGTGGGAAGTGCCAACTCTGCCCCATAATTGAGCTCAGGACAGTGGTCTAATCTAAAGGCAGCCATGACAACATCAAAGCTCAGTTACCCAGCTCCTGGTGTACAAGGAAGGTCCTGAAAAAGCCACTGCCCCCATGATAGAAGTAAAGCCCTGGGATGACCCAGCCCTCCACCCGAGGCAGCAGCAGATAGCCTAAATGGAAGCTAACAGCAGTCACAGAAAAGCCCTGTGCCTCCCTGACCTGTCTGCAGGAGCCCATGGAGACCCAACCCACCAGACTCTGCCTCTTTTATACAGTAGATAGCATGGTGCCCCTAGGCACCCCCAAGAAGCACCTTCTGTTTTCACAGCTGATGCCATCAAAGATTGATCAAGAGTCCTATCAGCATAAGCTGGAGTAGCATTGCAAGAGTGTAAAAATCCGAAGTCCACAAAAGTGGGTCAAACACTGCACCTATGCAGAGTCACTGCATGTCAGCATGGAAGACTGACGGAGGATCCACAGTCTCCCACCCTGGGAGCTTGTAAAAGACAATGCACTTCCCACCAAGGATCTCAAAGATCATATTTCCAGTGAACAATGACCAGCTAATGGTAGTACTGAGGAGAATCACTCACACTGAGTATATCTGATAAAGATGCCAAGTCGTCCATCACAGAAAAATGTTTCAACAATCACCCAACATTTTCATTAGATAAGTTAACAAAAAAGAAAGAAAGAAACAGAAGTTGTCAGATGAATGGAGGACATCATAGGAGTGAAAAACTATAATAACCAAAATGGAAAACTCCACCAATGTCAGCAGAGAGCTGAGAGACACAGTGAACTTAGAATTCATATCAACCAAATCTGCTTCCTCCAAAGTAGTGCATATTAAACAAACCTGAAAATTATTCACTATTGCTACACACACACACACACACATACACACATGCACACACACATGCACACACACAGGCACACACATGCATACACACATGCTCACACACATGTACTCTCTCACACACACACTCACACACGCACACATGTGCATGCACACACACACACACACACACACACACACACACACGCACGCACGCACGCACGCATGTATATTTCCCTCTAGCTGTACTGGAACTCTCTCTGTAGACCAGGCTGGACTTAAACTACTAAAAATCTGCCTGACTCTGTCTGAAGAGATGGCTTAACCATTAGAGGTTAGGCTCACAACCAAAACCTAACTCTATGATTTCTTAAGCTGAGTAACATTCTCTTCATCACACCAAGAAGCACCATGCTAAAAATACAAAGGGTCTCTGATGGACTAACTCATTTCCAACTTGATGGGAACCACAGTTGGGCAGCTGTTTTTCTTCTTACTTTTAATATAGTACTCATCATGGATTTTATCATGGAATAATAGGTTTGCTGTTAGATGTTTTTGCCCAATAGCAGGCTAACCAGAGTATTCTGAGTACATTTAAGTTGCAATGCTTCAAAATTTATTTGGGGCAGAGCTGGAGAGATGACTCATTGGTACTGCCTGCTTTTCAAGAGAACCCATGTTTAATTCCCACCAAAAGACAGTGGTTCAATATTTTTCAAGTGCTCAGAGAAAGGCATTGTCAAACATTAGTTCTTTGTTTGACAAATGGAAAGACAGAGAAATATGTTTTTTCCCTTTTTTTTTTTTTACTTATTTTAGTTTTTGTTTATATAATTTTGTTTGTTTTGCTGTGTTGGTAGTGAATTCCACAGCCCAGCACTTGATAGGCAAGTGACTTATGAGTGAGCTACCTCCCCAGATTTAATATTTATTTAATTATCTATATGCATCTATGGGGTACTTGTATGTGAGAGCAGGTGTCATTGGAAACCATGGCCACAGAGCCATCCGATCCCTTGGGCAGGAGTTATAGGTGGCTGTGAACCACTAAATGTTGGTTCTGAGAATCAAACTTGGGTCCTCTGCAAGAGCTGTACTTGCTAATAACTCCTGAGCCATTTTACAGTCTCATCTAAAGACATTTTTGGATATACAGAAACTAAGATAATTTATACTATATAGAACAGGTAAAAATGTGTCTCTACCTAGAAAGAAAAAGATAGCAAAAGAAGAATTCAAAGGAAAGAAAAATAATAGTTAAAAGAAAAATGAGCATTGCATAAGTCCTTCCATCCCTTTATGGTAAAAGCAAATGTCATAACATGTTTAATATGGAGACTAACATACAGATGTGTATGTGTATATGTGCAGTATCTTTTTATTAATTAATTACCTTAACCTTGAGATATCAATATGGATCTCAAGATATACTAGTCATTGATTGGCCACTCCCATAATTTCTGTACTACCTTTACCCCAGCATATCTTGTAGACAGAACAAATTGTAGGTCAAAGGTTATGTGGCTGGGTGGGGGTCCTAATTCTTCCAGTAGAAGTCACTCCTGGACTTAAGTTACAGAAGATGATCAGTTCAAGTTTTATATCTCCTGTTGCTAGGAGTATCTTATCTAGGGGTCATCCTTATAAATTCCTTGGACTTTCCATTGCACTAGATTTCTAGGTCATCCCAGAGATGCTTTTACATTTGTCTTTTCCAGTGCTCTCTCCCTCCATCCTCACCCTCCCCTGATCCCTCCTGCTCCCATGCCCACCCACCTCCATCCATAACCTTCCTTCATCCACCTATGATGTCTATTTCTCTACCACAGTGAAATTCAGTGCTTCCCTAGAGTCCTCCTTGTTACTTATCCTCTTTGGGACTGTAGATGGCATGATTATCCTTTACACCTAATATTCATCTCTAAGTGAGTATATAACATCTTTGTCTTTCAGGATCTGGGTTAACTCACTCAGGATGATTTTTTTTTTCTAGTTCTATTCATTTGCCAGCCAATTTCGTGATGTCATTGTTCTTTATCCATTCTTCAGCTGATGGTCATCTAGAATGTTTCCAGTTTCTAGCCATTATGAATAAGTCTTCTATGAATATATTTGAGCAAGTGTCCTTGTGGTATGGTAGACCATCCTTTGGGTATATGACCAGGAGTAGTATAGCTGACTCTTGAGGTACATTGATTCCCAGTTTTCTGAGAAACCACCACACTAACTTCCAAGGTTGCTGTACAAGTTTGCACTCCCACCAGCAATAGAGAAATATTCCCCATGCTCCACATCCTCACTTGAAGCTGTCACTTGTGGTTTTGATCTTAGGCACTCTGACAGGTGTCAGATAAAATCTCAAAGTCATTTGATTTGCATTTTCCTGATGTATGAGGATGTTTAACATTTTTAAGCGTTTCTTGGACATTTGAGATTTATCTGTTGAGAATTCTCCTTTTAGATTTTATAGGGAAAAGAGGCTATCCAATGAAATTCACCCTGGCCCTGAAACCAGAGGTAGTGAAAGAAACACAGCCTGGATCTGACTTAAGCTAGTGAAAGAAACACTTTATCCCTTAACCCAGAATGAAAGAATCATGCTTGGCCTCTGAAAATAGTACCAAAGAAACACACTAAGTCCCTAGAATCAGGGCCAGTGGGGAAAAAATATGTGCCCTGGCCTTAGAGTTGACATCTAAAAGCTTAAAAGGCTAATGAAAGAAACACAGTTTGGCTCCTGAAATCAGAGCCATCTCTGCCCCTGGCCAATGAAACTAACCAATCCTTGAGTATCCCAGGAGAAACTCCACCCCTAAAAGCCCCTATATAAACCCTTCTGTCTGTTCTTTCCCAACCTGGTAGGGGCAGCCACTCTCCTGGACTCTCCTTCCCAAATAAATCTCTTTCTCAAAAGAGTCTTGGATGAGGATATTCATTTGCCGGTGTAGAGAAGAACTTGCTGAGATGTCCCTTAGTGGACTGAGCATAAAAACTTTGCAGAGATGTCCCCTTAAGGACAAGCAGAAAAAAGTAACAAATTTTCACCAGAGCCAGAGGAGATTGCCATAGTCCTGTAGGGGTTTCCCCTTTAGCAAAGTGAACCAAAAGAAGCAACATCTGGGGCCTGAGAAAAGAAGAAGCAGAGCTCTGCTGGGAAGCCCACTTAAGGGAGGTGGAGCAAAGCTCAGCTATGGGAGACTCTCCAGGAGAGACACAGGATACTATATCCTGAGAGCCACCATCCCCTACTGCTTCTCCTCAGCTTCAAGTATGGCCTGACTTCTGAAAAAGTCAAGGTATCTGTTGTACAAAGTTTCTGGCCCGGACTTTTGGGTCTAGACCAAAGGTTTGACCAGCAGTCCTGCAGTCTCACAGAATCACAGAGACACTTATATTAATTTTATGCTGATTGGCTAAGGGCCCAGGCATATAGCTTACTAACTCTTTACCCTTAAACCAACCTTTCTTATCTTGTTCAGCCATGCAGCTCAGTACTTTTTCTCAGAGCAGCATCTCTGCTCTGAGATGCTCCAAGAGATTTTTTTCTCTGGCAGCCCCAACCACACTTCCTGTCTGCCTTTGGCCAATCAGCGTTTTGTTATTAAACCTGTAGGCAGGACAATTATTTACACTAGAACAGAACATAGTCCCACTACACATGTTTTTCTCTCCACAGCTAAGCTGTCCCATTGCAGCTTCAGCCATCAGAGACGTCCTATCAGCTCCAGGAATAGCCTGACCTCCCAAACAGTCAGGATACCTCTAACCCCAGCCCCAGAATTGTAGCACTCACAGATCTGTACCCCATTTTTAGATTGGATTATTTGGTTTATTAATATCTATTTTCTTGAGTTCTTTATATATTTTGGAAATCAGACCTCTGTCAGATGTGGGATTGGTTAGCTTATTTAAGCTATGAAGACACACTATGACCATGGAAACGCTTATAAAAGAAAAACATTTAATTGCCATGCTTACATTTTCAGAGGTTTAGTCCACTAAAATCATGTAACACGGTGGCAGCAGACATGGTGCTGGAGAAGAAGCTGAGACTTCTATATCTTAACCCACAAGCCACAAGAAATGAATTGACACTGAGTATATCTTGATCATAGGATACCTCAAAGCCCACCCCCACAGTGACATATTTGCTCCAACAAGGCCACACCTACTCTAACAACATCATACCCCCTAATAGTGCTATTCCCAATGAGCTTATAGGGAGCCAATTACATTCAAATGACCACAGTGAATATCTTTTTTCCATTCTGTAGGCTGACATTTGGTCCTTTTGTCAGTGTCCATTGCTTACAAAAGCTTTTCAGTTTCATGAGACCCCATATATTAATTGTGGATCTTAGTATTTGGTTATTGGTGGACTGCTCAAAAACTTGTCTCCTGTGCCAATGTGTACAAGGCTTAGTCCCCATTTTCTTTTCTATTGGGTTTAATGTTGCACCAATTCAGATTGTCAAAAAGAGACTCTGAGCCAAATATTAAGGGAAGGCTGAAATTTCAGAGAAAGGAAATACCACAGTAAATTCTTACCCAGCTGTCTTGCAACTTCCTTAGCCTCACTCCTGGTTGCTTCTGCCTCTGCTGGGTTCCTAAGAGGCTGTATATATCCTTCTTGTCAGCTGTATCCCATCCAGGTTAGGATTAAAGGTGTGAGCTATTCTATTTTGTAGCTAGCCTTGAACTCACAGAAACAGAGGAAGCTCTGTTTCTGGAGTTATGGCATTAAGGGTGTAAGTCACCACTCATCAGGCTTTCCCTGTGCTGGGATTAAAGGTGTGTGCCATTGAAGTCCAGCTGTTTGTCCTTGTTCTCAAGGATCAAGAAATTCCTGAGCTGTCTGCCTAGAATTTGACTGTGTGTTGTCTCTGATATTTCAGGTTTTATTAAATATTATTAAATATGTAACAAATCACCGCATATCCCCTTTTGTGTCAAAATAAAAAAGGAAGTTATAACTAACATAGGAAAGACCATATACAATAGGTACAATAACTACATACAATAATATACGAACAACAATTACATGAGGAATGTCCAGTTTGTTAACAATTGACCAATTCAAAGAAAATATTCCATTATTTATCCTATTTTGTTGAGTTCAAAGGATTGTACCAATTACACTTTGTATCTAACTTGTATTACTAAAAACTATATTTTGATGTCTCTTAAGCTTATAAACTTTAACTTTAAAGTGAGTTTCTTTTCTAAAATTGTCACTAGAAAACTATAACTATTAACTATCTCATCTTCAAATTTCTCAGAGACCCAAGAAGTAAATAATATTAAGTAAATAGCAACTTACTAAAATGTAAGAAATGAAACAGCTGGCTGCCTGGACAGTCACCCAAAGTTTTTTTGTGTTGTTGAAGCAACCACCTTCAGCCTACAGACCTCATATGCCTAACAGACTTTTCTGGGCAGCAAGATATTCCCAAAGTCCTTTCTACCTTGCCTTGGCAAGGTTCAGAAATTCTTTTGTGTGTTTCTCCTGCTTGTCCATATTGAATATCATATTGTCAGCAGTCAAGGCAAGAGAACTTTCTTGCCTAGTGGCTAACTTTTGCCACAGAGAAAGTCAACTCATATGGAGGAATTTTCTTGATGTTGGGAATTTTCTGTCCCATTGTCATAAAAATAATGAAAATGTATGTTTCTAAAATATCTTAAATGCCATATTCTATGGATCTCTGAAGTGCTTGAAGAAGACCTATTCATCTAAAATATATCTGATCTTGAAAACATATCTAATATGACTGTAAGTTTGATTGTAATATCTAACTACTAATTTGTATATCTTTATATCCTAATTAGTTGGTAATAATAACTTTCCTGTCACTTCTTTTTAATCATTCTTCTGTCCCATATCAGGTGGCTCTTCTGATATGATACAGAGATTTTGTATTTTCCTTTAACAAGTATGCTTGAGTTTAGAGAAGGAGAGAGCCACACTCCAACTCCAAAGCCAACCTCAATGTATAATTTAACTGGAACTTCAACTTGTCTTGTAAGTAAAGATAGAGGTTAAAAAGAAAGATTTTATCACATAGAGTATATTGGTACCGATAGATATGATATTTTTTTACTTCTAAATTTTTCTGGATAGCCTCCCTTCTGTTATAGATGTCTAGATGTCCAAGCTCCAATATTTGTTTTATAAATGGTGAATGCATCCCATATATAACAATCACATCTTCAACCACCCTTTTTAGTTCTAGCATTTGTACCGGAGCCCAGTTAACTTCTTTAATATCTTTATCCTTTTGTGATTTTTTTTTAACGGTTACTGGGTATATTAGTGTTGGCTGTCTGATAACCTTAAGCTGTTTTTCTGTAGTTTAGATGACATAACTGAGGTCTGTTCTTTATATTCCTCTGTGTTTGAATATCTTTGCATTTCCTCTTCACAGACATTTGAAAGACTTTTTCCTTGGCATTTACATTAATTGATTTTTTTAAAATAATAAAACAGAAATAATCCAACCAGTAATATTCATAATAAACAAGATGATAAACATTATGAGGATAATCCCATCTACTTTATCTTTTTCCTTAGTAATTCCAATATCGAATTGTCTAGAGAAAAATCACAGAAAGACCAAACATTCTCCATTGCCTTAAACAAATTTCCCCCATTTTTTTTTTTTAAAAAAAAAAAAAACAACTGTTGTACTCACTAATCTAGTTGCCAGTGATGATTCAAATGACTGTGATGTGGGGCAACTACTTAGTGTGATAGCAGCCCAAGGAGAGGTACAGAAAAGAAAGAACCTGCAATCTACCAGGAGAAAGAGACCACTGTCTGAAAAACTTACCTATAAAAAAGTGAAACAGAAACACCTGTGGCCAGGTCTGCCTAAATATGGAGGCTAATTCAGAACAGCCTAACCAGCCGGTAATTACTCCTTCAGTCACATGTTGTTCTGGCTGGTAAGAAATTTTAATGTGAATTCATGCCCCAAAGTTGGATGCCAAGTGTTGCACCAATTCAGATTGTAAGAAAAAAGACTCTGAGCCAAATATCAAGGGAAGGCTGAAATATCAGAGAAAGAAATCACCAGTCAATTTTCACCCAGCTGTCTTCCAACTTCCTCAGCCTCGATTCTGGTTGCTTCTGCCTCTGTTCCTTTCCTAAGAGCCTTACATACCCATCTCATCAGCTGTATCCTATTCAGGTTAGGATTAAAGGTGCGAATGACTCTATTTTGTAGCTAGCCTTGAACTCAAAGAAACAGAGGAAGTTCTGTTTCTGGAGTTATGGCATTAAGAGTGTAGGTCACCACTCATCAGGCTTTCCCTGTGCTGGGATTAAAGGTGTGTGCCATTGAAGTCCAGCTGTTTGTCCTTGTATTCAAGGATCAAGAAATTCCTGAGCTGTCTGCCTAGAATTTGACTGTGTGCTGTCTGATATTTCAGGTTTTATTAAATATGTAACAAATAACCACAGTTCCATGTATCTGGTTTTATGTTGAGGTTTTTGATTCATTTTAACTTGGGTCTTGTTCAGAATGATAAATATGGCTCTATTTGCATTCTTCTACATGCTGACTTTCAGCTAGCTCAGCAACATTTGTTTAAGATGCTATTATCCCCATTGTATATTTAGGATTCTTTATAAAAATTAGGTGTCTGTAGGTGTGTGGGTTTATACCTGTATTTGTCAGTTTGGTTCCACTGGTTTTTATTACTATTGCTCTGTAGTACAGTTAAAAATCAGAGATGATGATACCTCCAGAAGTTCCTTTACTGTAAAGGATCATTTTAGCTATTCTGTTTTTTTTTTTTTTTCAGTTTTCCATATGTAATTAAGTATTGTTCTTTCAAGTTCCGTAAAGAATTGTGTTGGAATTTTGATGAAAATTGCATTAAATCTGTAGACAGATTTTTTTGCCACAGTGGCTCTTTTTACTGTGTTAATCCCACCAGTCCATGAGCATGAGAGATCTTTCCATCTTCTGATATCTTTTCCCCCCAAAAAAATATAAATTTCTTTTTTCTAGGACTTGAAGTTTTTGTTAAACCAGTCTTTCACTTTCTTGGTTACAATTAAACCAAGATAGTTTATATTATTTGTGGCTATTGTGAAGGGTGTTGATTCTCTGAATTCTTTCTCAGCCCATTTATCATTGGTATAGAGAAGGGATCCTGATTTTTGTGTCCAGTCAATTTGTTTAAAGTGTTTCTCTGCTGTAAGCACTCCCTGGTAGAATTTTGGGGGTCATATCATCTGAGAATAGAGATATTTTGACTTCTTCCTTTCTAATTTGTATCCCCTCGATCTCCTTTTGTTTCCTTATTGCTCTAACTAGAACTATATAGAATCTATATGGAGAGAGTGGACAGCCTGTCTTGTTCCTGTTTTAACTGCAATTGCTTTGAGTTTATCTCCATCTAATTTGTTGTTGGCTGTCAGCTTGCTGTATATTTCTTTTATAATGTTTAGATATGTCTCTTGCATCTTTGATCTCTTCAAGGCTTTTATTATGAAGGGGTGTTGGATTTTGTCAAAGACTTTCTCAGCTACTAATAAGGTGATCGTGTATTTTTTTTTTCCTTTCAGTTTATTTATATGGTGGATTACATTGACAGATTTTCCTATGTTGAACCGCCTCTGCATATCTTGGATGAAGCCTCCTTGACTATAGTGGATGATTATTTTGATGTGTCCTTAGGTTTGGTTTACCAGTATTTTATTGATTATTTTTGCATCAATGTTCATGAGGGAGACTGGTCTGCAATTCTTTTTCTTTGTTACATCTTTGTGTGGTTTGGGTATCAAGTCAACTGTGGGCTTATAAAATAAATTTGGCAATGTTCCCTATGTTTCTATTTTGTGGAATAATATCAGGAGTATTGATATTAGCTCTTCTTTGAAAATCTCGTAGAATTCTATGCTAAAACCATCTGGCCCTGGACTATTTTGATTGAAAGATATTTAATGGCTGCTTTTATTTCCTCAGGGGTTATACATATATTTAAATTATTTATATGATCTCTATTTAACTTTGTTAAGTGGTATCTATGAGGAAAATTGGCAATTTCTTTTCATTTTCCAATTTTGTGGAATGCAGGTTTTTAAAGTATGACCTAAAGATTCTTTGTATTTCCTCAGCGTCTGTTGTTATGTTTCCCTTTTCATTTTTATTTTTGTTATTTTGGATTTTCTCTCTCTTTTAGGTAGTTTAGTTAAGAGTGTGTCCATCTTGTTGATTTTTCTCAAAGAACCAACTCTTTGTTTAACTGATTCTTAGTATTGTTCTGCTAGTTTCTTTTTAATTGCTTTCAGTCCTCAGTTTGATTATGTCCTGCCTTCTACCCCTCTTGAGTGTTTTTGCTTCTTTTTATTCTAGAGATCTCAAGTGTGATGCTAGGTTATCATTATGAGATCTCTCTAATTTGCTTATGTAGGCACCTAATGCTATAAACTTTCCTCTTAGTACCACTTTCATGGTGTTCCATAAATTTGAATATGTTGCACATTCGTTTTCATTGAATTCTAGGAAGTCTTTCATTTCTTTTTTTATATTTTTTATGTGAATTGGTGTTTTGCCTGCATGTATAACTGTGTAAGGGTGTCAGATCTTGGAACTACAGACAGTTGTTAGCTGTCATGTGGATGCTGGGAATCGAACTCAGGTCCTCCAAAAGAATAGCCAGTGCTTGCAACCGCTGAGCCATCTCTCCAGCCTGAAGTCTTTTATTTCTTTATTTATTTCTTCCTTGACCCAGTGGTCATTTTGTAGGGAGCTGTTCATTTTCCATGAGTTTTTAAGCTTTCTGTTGTTTCTGTTCTTGTTGAAATCCAGCTTTAATCCATGGTAGTCCAATAAGATAGAGGTGGTTATTTCAATTTTCTTGTATTTATTGAGACTTGCTTTGTGACTGAGTACATGGTAAATTTTAGAGAATGTTCCATGAGGTTCTGAGAAGAAGGCATATTCTTTTGTGTCTGAGTGAAATGCTCTGTAAATATTTGTTAAGTCCATCTGAGTCATAGCATTATTAGCTCCACTATTTCTCTGTTTACTTGTTGTCTAGATGGCTTTTCCATTGGTGAAAATGGGATATTGAATTAATGTGTGAGGTCTGATGTGCAATTTAAACTTTAGTAGTGTTTCTTTTATAATTGTAGGTAACCTTGTATTTGGGTCATAGATGTTAAGCATCACAATGTTCTCTTCATGGATTATTCCTTTGACAAGCATGTAATGTCCTTCTCCATCTCTTTTGATTAATTTTGGTTGGCAGTCTATTTTGTTAGATATTAGAATAACTACATCAGCTTCTTTCTTAGGTTAATTTGCTTTGAAAATCTTTCCAACTCTTCACTCTGAGATAATGTCTGTCTTTGATGTTGTGGTGCATTTCTTGTATGCAACAGAAAAAAAATGGATTCTGGTTTTGCATTCATTCTGTTAGGCTGGGCCTTTTTCTTGAGCCCATTAATATTGAGATACATAAATGACCATTGTTATTTTGGTGGTGGTAGTGTGTGTGTGTGTTTCCTTTCTTTGGGTTTTGCTGGTGTGCGATTATTTTATATATGCCTCTGTTTTCCTGGGTGTAGCTAACCTCCTTGGGTTGGAATTTCCCTCTAGTACCTTCTGTGACTAGGCATTGTTTAAATTTGACTTTGTCGTGAACTATCTTGTTTTCTTCAACTATAGTATTTGAAAGTTTTGCTGGAAATAATAGCATAGGGTGGCATTTATGGTTTCTTAGAGTCTGCAAGACATCTATCCAGGCTCTTACGACTTTTAGAGTCTCCATTAAACAGTCAGGTGTAATTCTATTAGATCTGCTATTATATATTACTTGGCCTTTTTTCTTTGTAGCTTTTAATATTTGTTGTTCTGCATGTTTAGTGTTTTGATTATTTTGTGGCATAGAGATTTCTTTTCTGATCCAATCTATTAGATGTTCTGTAAGCTTCTTGTACCTTTATAGGCATGTCCTTTAGGTTAGAAAATTTTTCTATGATTTTATTGAATATATTTTCTGGGCCTTGGAGCTGAGATTTTTTTTTCTCCTTCCTTTATTTCCATTATTCTTAGGCTTGGCCTTTTTATGATATCCCAAATTTCCTGGTTTTTGTTTTAGAAGTTTTTCTAGATTTCACCAGTGACCAATGACCGATTTCTTTGACCAATGAATCTATTTCTCCTATCACATCTTCAACACCTGATATCCTCTCTTCCATCTCTATTCTGTTGGTGATGCTTACATCTGTGATTTCTGTTCGCTTACTCAGATTTTCCATGTCCAGAATTTCCTTCACTTGTTTTTTCTTTATTGCTTCTATTTCCATTTTCAGGTCTTAAACAGTTTCATCTGCTCTCTCCCCTTTAGCTTTCTTTAAGGGATTTATTGATTTTTCTCTTAATTTTTGTTGTATTTTCCTTGACTTTCTGAAGGGACCTCTATCATCTTCATAAAATCGATTTTAAGGTTGTTTTCTTGTGTTTAGGCTATGTTGGATTGTTAGGTCTTGCTGTTGTCAGATAGCTGGGCTCTGGTGATACCTATTGCCTTTCTATTATTGATTGTGTTCTGACACTGGCATTTAAGCATCTGCATTTGGAATGATTATAGATCCAGGTGTTGATTCCTGAGTTTGTCTTTATTGAATGGGTGCCTTGTTGCTTGGTTTCTATTTCCTTTCTGGTCTTCTGATCTAAGTGGCTAGGGGATCCTGGTGACTTCAAGTCCAGGGTGTCTCTGCTAGGATTTTAGTATCCCACAAGACCCTTGGGGTATTGAGGGCCAATGTTCCAAGAGCCTGTGTAGCCTCTGGGATTCTGGGTACGTGCTTGGTTTCTGGGACTCCTAGTAAGACATGGCCTCCAGTGTAGCACAGGTTTTCTGCTGAGTTTGTGGGCTGAAATATGGAGGTCATGGGAGTGGGTGCAGTTTGGGGCTGTTGGGAGGGTTTTAGGGAGTGTTGGTGAGCAGTGGGTGATGACTTACTTGGGGTCTCTAGGACCAGCCTGACTATGGTAAGGCAGCTTGAGTTGTAGCTTATGTATTATCTTGAAGTGCATTTAAAAGATAGGTAAGGACAAAGGAAAGGGTCATGAAGGAAAGTAAGCAACCAAGGAAAATGGTGGTGTCTACACTTCACTTAAAGTATCAAAGCGAAATGTGTGTCTCAAGATTTGTTATAACCATTAAGAAAAACACGTAAAACAATTGCTTTAGACTCTCCTTCCTGTGACAAACATCTAGAAGAAACAAAGAAATAAGGATTAATTTGGGTTCACAATTCAGAATGTAGAGACCCTTATTTCTGGGTTTCAGGCAAAGCAGAGCACCAAGGATATACAGAATGGTGAGTATGGCTACCCACTGCACAGTAACCAGAAGGGAGTGGGTCAAGGCCAGCATTATTCACAAAGGGGTGCCTCTAGTGACCATGTCTTTCAAAGAGGCTATACCATCTACAGTTTCACCACCTCCCAAAGGCCAATCTACTATGCTCCCACAGACACCAACAAATATTAGCTTTACTAACTTACTAGACATCCAGTTGATTGTTAAGACAAACCATCACAATGAGATACTGAAAAAGTTATAAATAAATCAAAAGAGATTTTAAAATTTTTTCCATTTAGGTACAGAAAAGCAAGAAAATGAGATACATCATAAAAGAAAAAAGAAAAAGAAAGACCCAAATGGTATAGTAGAAAAAAAACTAAAATTCTAGAATGATTACATTAACTATAAATGGTCTAAATATAATGAAGTAGGCACAACTAAGTGCTGCCTACAAGAAACTAACTAATTAGGCTGAATGTAAAAAGGCAGAACAAAGGCACATGGAAAAGATATCCACTTTAAAAAGTCATTTCTGTTTCTTCTATTTAAAACTGCCAACTTGGCTTATATGATAACATAATTGAATTATTTTTATCATTTATACAAGTTTTAGCATCATATATGGTCTAGATACTAGTCTCTAGTCAGACAAATAATTACAAGTAAAAATTACATCTACCATCTCATCCCAGTTTGAATAGCTATTATCTAAAAGACAAAAAATTACAAATTCTGAACTCTTACAAATCATTGGCAATGTAATTATGGACGACAACAACAGTATGTAAATTTTCAAAAAGAAGAAAAAATAGCTCTTTAAAGGAAATTATTATAGCAACATTTTTTTCTGCTTTTGTACTTTCTAGAGTATGGTAACTCCTAGAGTGGACAGGTTTTTTTCATATTATTGATTATCCAATACAGAGTGGTAAGCTCTGAAAATATACACACATAAACAACAAAAAGACTTAAATGATTGTATTTATTCATTTATGCATAAACATCCATACAAATGCATGTTTGTTTGGTTGGGTTATTTGTTTGTTTGTTTTGCTTTCCAAGATGGAATTTCTCTGTGTAGCTCATTTGTGGTCATTGTTGTATGGATTGATGCAGAAATGGATTGGTGAATAATCTCCAGTTATTAATAATTATAATTGATCTTGATGAATGGATGAAGGTTGATCTTGTTGCTGTTGTCTACCAACAGTCCACTGATTTCTTTGAAGAAACGCAGAAGGTTCAGATGTACTGACTGGTATTATATTTTACTTGGGAGATGTTTTTGTAAATGATATTATAAATAATACATTCGTAGATGTTGAGTACTGTTTTCCTGTGCTTACACTCCTCTTCTTTCCGGATCGTACAGCACCTTCCACACCAGCATTTGCTCACTTCAGTCTAAAGCTAAGCAAGTTCCTTAGTACAATAAGTCATGTTGGCTGAGTGATGACTCTTGATAGAGTTCCCAATATCACTAGACACTTGTCACTTTCTAAACTCCACTTGGAATTAAAAGAGAGGTGCTTCAGAACCTAGCTCAACTATTTGGAAAAAAAATCAAGTTCCCAGTGATTTTCTGGCTGTACCCAGGACAATTTAAACTGTGTACCCAGAATTCATTTTTTTCAGATAGAGGATTTATATAAAACAAAAGTTGTGGAGTTAGAGAAATAACTAAATGATTAAGAACACTAGCTGCTCTGGCAGAAGATCCAGGGTTAGTTCCCAGCATCCATATTATGTGGTTAAAAGAAATGCCTGTATCTCTAGTTCCAGGAGACCAAATACCCTCTTCAAGTACTCCAAACACATGGTAAACACATGTATTTTGAAGTATGCTTATGTACAAGCACACACACACGCACACACACCTAAAATAAATACATAGGATTCCTTAAATTATCAAGCATAAAAAGAGACAAGACCAAGAAGTGCGAAAACATTTAAACAGAAACACTATGGTTTCTTAACTAGACACTGATTTTTCTAGTAATTTTGATATGTTTGGGGAAATTGCCACAAGCAAGTTTACCCAGAAGAAATAAATACTTTTTATATAGTGTTGCAGTTTTGTTTGTTTAAAACAAAGTCTCATTAGCCCAGGCTAGCCTCAAACTCACCAAATAATCTTAAGCACCTGATCCTCCACTTTGCAAGTGCAGATTACATGTATGCAGCATCATACCCAACTGTTCTGGCTAGTTCTATGCCAGCTTTGCCTGAGCTAGATGGTCCTTGAATGATGGAATCGAAATTGCAAAGAGAAATAAACCCTTTCTTTCCCAAGTTGATTTCAGCCATGTAGTTTTCTCATGGTGACAGAACCTAACTAAAACACTGCCTAAGAACTGGATGTTTCTCAATGAATAAAATGGAAGTTCTATATTTGAAAGCATTTAATCGCTAGAATCAGATACTCAGTAGAAGTAGATTTTGTTGGTGTAATAAAGTACCATAAGCAAAATTTGGGGAGGAAAGGGTTTCTTTGTCTTATACATTTCACTCACAATCTATCATTGAGAGAAGGCAAGGCAGGAATTCAAGGTAGGAACCTGAAGGCAGGTTTCAAAGCAAAGGCCATAGAGAAATGTTGCTTTCTGGATTATTTCTAACAGTTTGGTCATCTTACCTTACCAAATGGAAAATCTAAGGTTTCCTCTTTCTAGATAGTTCTGGCCTATGACAAGATGACCCCCCACACACACACACACATACACCTTCACATACCTGTATGTGCATCCTTACATATGTGCACACAATTACATGTACAAAGAAAAACTGAAAAAATTATCAAAACTACAGAAGAAAGTGAGAATCAGGTGAGTATAAGGCAAAATATTCAGATTCAGCATAAAAGCAATTAAAAGAAATCAGGAAACAGAAGGCCAGGTGTAGTGGGATTTAGGCCTTATTTAGGGACGTTTTAGTAGTTTTTAAAAATTAAGACTTTTATTGGTTGTGGCTAGATTTGATTGAGACCTAGAGAATATCAATCGTTTGTTTTTGTGTTTTGGGGGAGTGGATTAAATTATTTATTGTGGGATATTTAAAATTATCTTAAAGTTCAGTTTACATCAGTGAGTGTTTATGTAACCCCCTAATAAATATTAATCCTTTTATAATATATTTTACAAATAAATATCTCTGCAATATCTGGCACCCAACATGAGGTGTGAGACTGCATGTCTGCGGGTTTACATCACAAACCAGACAGGCCAAAAACTTCCAGTTAGAGCCAGAGTCAAAGGTATATCTAAAGACATAATGTCCAATGATATAAGAAAGTAAACAACTAAGCTCACATCATAAAGTGATTTAAAAAACAGATATTAACAACTAATTTAAATAAAATAAGCCACACTGACAAACACTTATCTGCACCTCACCCAGAAAAGTTTAAAAGCTGAATCAAACAAAATAAAAATGAAGGTAGAAACATGAAAATGGACATTACAGAAATAGAAAGAGCACACGCGTAGGAAAGGCACCACTGCAAGAAAGAACAATTGGGGCTGGGGAGACAACTGAGCCATTTAGAGGACTAAATGATCTTGCAGAAGGGACAGGGTTTTGATTCTCAGCACCATAGAGTAGCTCACAGCCATCTGTAACTCCAGTACTAGAGGGGCCTGCAGCCCTCTTCTGACTTCTGGCAAAATCCAACAACCCTTCATAGTAAACATGTTCAACATATCAAGAAGTGGAAAAAAAAATTAAACCTTGGCACAAATGAGTTCACATGAGCCAAGCCCAAAGATCGCCAGTAAAAATTGCAGAGGCGAGGTTTTTTAAGCATTATCTCCACAAATACACTATTTGGGTGACATTAAAGTGAGTTCAGTGTAGCCATATCACACCATATAGTGCAAACTATACTTGATCAATTAAAATTTTGTTAGGAATAGACAATTTCATATATAATCTTATATTTGATTTTAACTACCATAAACACCAAGGAAAAAAGATAAAATCCAAAGGTAAATTCAAATGTCAGAAGAAAATTGTTCTTAACTAGTATACAAACCTGGTAATCTCCTCACTGAGCTGTATCCAGAGTACCAGTGCCAAGCATGGCCTCTACCTAAGGAACTGACCCCTTGTCTCCTTTAAGACAGGTTACTCGCCACTAACATGGGTCAGCCATTAACCAGACTTATTACCTTTTGATGAATGCAAGTAGGGGCCAGGGAAAGAGCTTGTGAGTAAAGTGTTTGTGCACAGGCTTGAGGACTTGAGTTCAGATCCTGAGCAGCTGAGATGAGAAGCTAGGCATAGCAACATGTGCCTGTAAACCCAGCACTGAGGGAGAGAGTGCAGAGACCAGAACCCTGGGGCTCACTGCCCAGCAAGCCTAGCTGAAATGAAATGGTGAGCTCTGTGTTTAGAGAGAGATCCTGTCTCAAAACATGACATGGAGACTGATAAAGGACATACCTAACTTGTGCCTCTGACCATCACATGCACATGCAAAGACACACACATACAGACGCGAGTGGGGGGGGGTGTTGACGATGGTTCTGATTTTAGAAATTGATGAAGAATATGAGAGAGATTTATGGAAAATAGATTTACTAAAAACTGGAGGAAAATATGTATGTTATATGGACTCAATGTGTTAGACAGCAAGCGTCTCAGAAGGGGACCTCCCAAGAGCATAAAACCAGCGAGATTCCTACTAAAATACCTTGAAGTCACATCCAGAAAAACTCCCAGGCTATGGAACAATGAAAGTGGTCTCCAGCTGAGCTTCATAGCCCAAGGAGACAAATTTCAAATGGCACAGGGAAAGCTCTGGTGATCTAAAGAAGGTTCTCTCCAATTCTTCATCTGAGTGCTAATAACTCCATTTGTGTGGAGGAATTACCCCATCAGGGAGAAAGACACTGTGTGTAAGAATTGTCGAGGGTGATTCTGTTCTACATGGACATCTCTGACTTCACAGAACCACGGAAGAAAAGCATCCTGGTATGAGGGCAGAGGACTGAACACATGGCTGTCTTAGTACTGGACCTCCTTGGCTGTTTACCGAAGCTATGGGCAAGGATGCTGGCTGGAGTGCTTATTATGAATGCACTCCACATTCTCCAGGAGGTAGAAGAATGCTTCAGGGTGTTAAACACACATGTGAGAGATTTCATGTTCTTTAACGTTTCAGATGTATTTATTAACAGATTCGTTTTACATATTCACCCATTTTAATTGCCCCCTCACACATTTTAGTGATACTCTCTCAGTTTGGAAATATAGCATCAGAGATAAACCAATCTTTTTCTCATTTTTATTAGTGCTTCAAGAATGTCACACGATGTATTTTGATTATTTTTTATCGCCTCCTGTGACCCCTCACAGATCCACCTCCTTCCCTACCTCCTTGACTTTGTCTACTCTTCAGAAAATAATCAAGTACAGTTTGTGCTGTCCATAAGCTCTCAGATGTGTGGCTTTCACTGGAGGATGGTGACTTCCAGGAGACACACCCTTAAAGCAAACCCTCCCCCAACGTCTCGGAACTGCCAACAGCTCCTTAGCTAAGGGAGGGACTTCATTCCCATTTCCCTTTTCATCCTGAGATTTTGTCTGGCTTGAGCTTGTGCATGGCATGTGCATGCTGTCATAATCAGTGTGTGTTCATATGTCCAGCTGCCCAGCTGAGCCCAGAAGACACTGTGTCCTTGTAGTCACTCACTACCTTCCACAGTGGTCCCCAAGCCTAGGAGTAGGGATGAGTTACAGGATTCTCTAGTCTCTTCTTTTTTGCTCTTTGGTCAGTTGTGGGGTCTGCGTGTTAATTGTCATTTACTTTAAATAAAAGCTTATCATATTAATGTTGACCAATGCACTAATGTATAGGGCTAATGATAAGTCATTAAGAGTCAATTTAATGCTATGTACACTTAAGACAGTAACTAGAACTATGTATGTTGTGTGTGTGAGGGAGGGAGGATATTTAACTATGTAAAGATGTGTTAAATTTGTCTATACTGCTGAATATTATTCAAACTGTGTAAAGGTGTATTACATTTGTTTCTGATACATTTGATTAATGATGTAAGGACATGTTACATTGGTTTATTCTTCATTTCTTTAAATATGAATAGATCTGTTTCACATTGCCTGCCTGATTGGTCTAATAAAAACCTAAATGGCCAATAGCTAGGCAGGAGAGGGATAGGTTAGGCTGGCAAGTAGAAAGGATAAATAGAAGAAGAAAGAAGGAAAGAGGAGGAAGAGAATGAGGAGAGAGAGAGAGACACACACTTGGGACCAGAAACTGGGAAGCCATCAGTCAGACAGTGGAGAAAGCCAGAAAGTGAGATATACAGAAAGAACAGAAGGTAAAACCCTAGAGGCAAAAGATAGATAAAGAGGAACATTAAAATAAGAGCTAAGACACAGCATTCATAACTAAGAAGAAGTCTTCATGTCATGACTTGGGAGCTGGCTGGTGGCCCAAAAAAGGCTGGTGGAGAGAGAGAGAGAAAGAGAGAGACAGAGAGAAACAGAGACAGAGAGAACATGGGCATGTAAGGGTTACAGCACACACATGGAATTCTTTACCTTCCATGTTGGGGACAGTTTTCTGCTTGCTGCAGTATATTCTGAATCATCAGACCCATGAGCTTTCTGGCATTCTATAATAATCCCACTTCACTTGTAAGAGTGCTAGAAATAAGCTATATACTTATTTCTATACCTATTTGAAAATTCTATACCTATTTGAAAAAGTTATCATGAAACTCGTCAATTTTTGCAGTAAATACACACTAAAAAAAAAAAAAAAGAACCAAAGAAAGACACAATTTACAATTTGAAAATGAAATCAAAAGGAAAAAGTTAGCAAAATACAAGATAAAAATACCAAAAAATATTTTTAAAACCAGCACATTCTGTATAGAAAAACAGGCATAATAACAGACACACAAAATTTCTGCACAAAATGTAGCTTGTGTGATTATTGAGAGATAATAGGAAAATTTTAATAACAAGGGAAGAAATTTTTGTTCTATACCTAGTAAAACTATCTTGAAAATTGAATGTGAAATAAAAGCCCTTTAGACATAGATAAATTAAGAAAGAAGAATTCATTATCTGTTCTACTAGATGGAATACATTTCTGTCAAATGGCAAATCAGATACACACAAAAGAATGAGGATGGACATGGTAAGTGTACCTTAAAGATCAAATGTATGCTTTTCTCACTTTATAAATCTTTTAGAAGATAACTAACTTTTTAAACAAAATAATTTATCACAGAGCTTAGTGGTTTGAATGACAACAGCTCTCTGAATGCTTTGCCCTCAGCTGGAGCAACTAGTTAGGAAGGATTAGGGGGTGTGGCTTTGTTGAAGGCAGTATGTCCCTGGGGTGAGCTTTGAGGTTTTAAAAGTCCATACTGTAAGGATTCCTGGCATTCCCTAGCTGAGTCCCTCAGCTCAGGTGAGATGCACCTAGCATGGATGAGATGCACGCCCCTGGGCGTGGCTACGTAAACCCTGCAGCACTGCCTAAGGAAGCACCTCCCTGGACCCATGAGGCATACCCGTGCATGCCTCTTCCCTTAAAAGCAGCTGCAAGCGCGCACTCTGGTCCTTTTTCTCTGTCT